>JBCJKF010002243.1:0-18059 GCA_039654545.1 Plocamopherus ceylonicus
TTAAAGTATTTAGATCAAGATTTAAAACATTCTCACAATTTCCAGTGATTTATTTATTCAGTGTGAAGTGACCTTTCTGAATTGAGGTGCGACATTATAACAAGTATTTTTCTACCAGTAGTTAAAACAAAACTACCCCTCCTAATACCGAGCAGTGATTGTTACTTTTTCACCAATAATTGTACTATATCCTTGTTCTTCTATCATGAAATAGACACAGCCGATGCCAGTGAAACAGAAGACAAGCAGCCCAAAGCGAATAAGCACAACACTTCCAATGGGAATCAGCGCACTGAAATTAAAGAACAGTCAGTTTGTTTTCTGTGTCTTTTCTTGTTTATTTCTACAGCCATAATGTGTGCATTTTATCATTAGTATCAATGCATACTAGCTTACTAGTACTGATATAATTTATTCTAAAAAAAACAAAAATTGTCACATAGTGTGTTGGATTTGATTTTGGCGGAGGTGGGGAGTTTTTTTTTTTACATGTATTTTGTTTTCATTAGAAAGTATTAATGGTGTTATATTTTAATGTTACATCAAACTTGACTTTTTTTTTCTTTTTTTTTTTTTTTTTTTGCATCATGTTTCCAAGATTTATATTCATAAGAGATAATATATATTATAATTCTTAATGCTTTGAATACTTTTGCTTTATGAAAAGAATGTACCAGGATAAGCTAGCACAGATCAAGAAGCATATGGGAATGCTCCAAGAGGGCTCTCTTCCAGAATTTCTCAGGAGAACCAAAAAGATAGAGTTGCAGTATCGTGAAAGATTGCGACAAAATGAAATAGCAAAGACTGTTGATGTGAGTAATGTAAATAATTGGGAAACTTTTTAGAATTTTGAGTTATGCTTAAAAATGTAAAAAAAAAAATTACTTTTAATGAATTCATTAAAAAAATGGAAAAGGAAGAGTGGACTTTGTTCAGAGTCTGTATCATTATACTTGTTTTTTCATGCATGCAATTAATAACTTTTGAGATAAAATGCATTTCTGACTATTTTCCTGCAGATTGAAAAATCTGAGAGAGACTATGAAATTGACTGTCAGAATGCTCAGAAGGAGTTTGAGGTTAGTGGTTATCCTGTTTTTGACATATTTTTTCTTTCTTTCCGTCTTTTCTGTCATGCTTTCTTTTCCCTGGCTCTGGAAGCAAGATTTTTGAGTCTTTAAAAATGGCTACTGTGTTTACTTTCATACTGAATTCTTCAGCCGTTAAACTTCTAGTAGCTTCAAGCATCATGGCTTAAAGAACCCCCACAACCTCGTTTTGATATAGTGGTTGGAGTGAACGTTTCTATTTTGTCACTTATTGTCCATCATAGATATATTTTTATTGGGATTTTCATCTGCAATAACTGAAGTCTTCTTTCTTTTCGGGGACTGGTGTAAAGGGGGGGGGGGGTGGTTTCTTTGAATATTCATGCAGCCAGATTTTCTTTGACTTATAGGGAACAGAATTTCATAAGCTGTTTGAAAGAAAACACCAGCCTAATTACTCTAATCTGAACCTCTAACTTTCCTTAGTATAAAAAATGGTTAAATTCTGAATAATGTAGTTTTAATTTGAGGGTGCTGTGGTTTGCTCATGGGACGCATCATGATGGTTTAGGGCAAAAGGTACGTCTAAAGTGTTGAGAAAAGTTTATGTCTTACCATACTGTCATTGAAAGTATTTATAATGCAAATGTATTGGTGTTGAGAATGTGACATGATTAAATATAATCTCTTATTATTCCTCTTTTTCATCTTCTTTCTTTTCTTTTTTTTTTTTTTTTTTATAAGAAAATTCCATCCTGAAGACAATGATAATACTATGTTTGCATAGTAATGGGCTCTGTTTTTCAATAGAAATAAAGTTTTAAATGGATATTGCATCCTTTTGTCTTTGTTCACAATCTTGAATACATGAGAAATGAAAATAAACAATAAAAAACCCAGGATCAATACGTACAAAAGTATGAAAGTTCTGTATTTTGGCCCTTGTCTCTGAATTAGCCACTAGTACCTTTTGCCTTGTTGCATGATGACACATACAATATTTAGGCCTCACACACACCAAGTTCATAGTTTCGCCCTTTCAATGCGATTGTAAGCAAAGGGTTTAATAGACTTTATCATCTCTTGCTTGATTGCCATTTATGCAAATTAATCGATTTCGACCACTTGACTCGGGAGTTCTCTGGGTAACGCTATTTTGATGTGAATTCTCTTCCTGAAGTATTGAAGCGAACATCCATTTCATGAACTTATCGTGACTTTGCACAGGGTTTGAGCTCTTTTTTTCGCATGCTATGCATTACCGGCTGAAAACTTACAACAAAGGTCGTCTATTAAACCCTTAGCTTGTACTTGCATTGAACGGGTGAAACTTTCAACCTAGTGCGCGTGCTGCCTTAATGTCTTAATGTGTTTTTAAATTGTGTACAATTTTCGTTTGTAGCTGGTTTTGTTGTCTTTGTTTTTATTGAGGTGTTTTTGTTTTTTTTTTTGTTTTTTTTGTTTTTGTTGTTTTTTTCTTCAATTTAAAGAGGAGTAAAAGATTTCTTTCTGTATCTCTGATACATTGACTTTTTTGTTTGTTTGCTGAATAAATGACGTTCAATGATATCAGGAATGAATGTAGACGAAAAGAACAACTTTTTGGCACGCTTCTCATTCAATGGACATTTTTTGTCAATTTTCAAAGAGCTCTGGCTGTGTCACTGGAGAAACTGCTGTGTCTTCTCATGTGACATAGTATGCCCTACATTTCCGACTGTGGTCAATTAAGGTGTTGAAACTTGATGGTCCAAAGCATCTTTGCTTATTTTCATACCCTTGAAGTATTGGTTATTTACTGGGTTGTCTAGTATTGAGTCCAGGTGTAAGGATAATGTCAGATATCTCTTTCGCCATTTGTAAGGTTCACCTGTTTTTGGTGGTTTTAAATTCCAACCCTTTCGAGTCCTCCTATTTAATATTTTTTCAATATATTATCATCACCGTCTTTTTATGGATTTTTTTTATGTTATTAAAAAAAAATATATATATATATATTTATTTTGTGGACATCTTTTAAATGATAACAGTGTTTGATAAAGAATCAACATTCAATCAAATTGATCTTTACTAAACTACAACGTCTCTAACCTCACATTTTGTATTTAAGTATTAACTGATTTTTATTTCAAGTTTTCTTCTTGCTCTTTCATTGTATTATAATTTCTCCATTAAGTATATATCTATACAGTAGTTACCGCCTAATTGGATGCCGGCTAAATGGACGTTTCGCCTTCGTTGACATTTTTTCAGTGTAATGTTTTTTTTTTTTTTGTTATCACAATCACCCCTCTAATTCTAATTCGACTCGAAAGCCAAAATTTCGGCTAATTGAACGTTTTGATTGGGGAAAAATGATTTGACCATCAACATTGAAATTTGTTAAAGGGCCATAAAGAAACCAACTTTGCGTAGGAATAGGCTATTGTGCTCCAGGGAGCTTAACGTAGGTATAGGGGGGTCAGGCAAAGGTTTATTGGCTGGTACTGGTCCAGGTGTGAATACAGAGCTAAAGTGACAAAAACTGCTACAGGGCATGACGGCTCTCAAGCATGCAACGCACTGCCTAGACAATGCCATATCGTGGTTGTTGGCAAATCATATCTCATCCCAGTGTTTAAGTGACCACCCCCTCAACCCATCGGTCTCGCGCTTGACATGTTGTATGTTGGACCGAGCCTGTGTAATAATAAGGCCATTCCTCTAATTGTTCAATACACTGAGACAATGATTCTCTGTTTTGCTTTGCTTAATTTTCTGCCAGTCCCGGTGTTTTGTTTGCTCCACAGGAAAATTTGATAAGGGACGGTAACTCCCTCTTTTTATGAAATACAACCCCTTTGATAGTGTGATCAATGTCCGACCATGGACTATTGCCTCTTTTGCCTAGTCATTTTGGCTAACTGGATGTTTCGCCTAACTGGACGTTCGTCCTAATTGGATCATGTTTTCGCTACTTCTGGCAGACTGCCCAATTAGGCAGTAACTACTGTATTGAATATTTTAATGTTTTACAATCTCCAACAACAATGTATGTGTTAAAGGTGTTTCAATTTAGGAAATCAAGACAGTGCTCGCTTTCTCTGTTTTTATCCCTGAACAATTTCACCCACTGCTTTCATTGGCTTTACTCAGAAAGATACAATTTTTTTCTCAAAAAAGTTAATTTGACAATTGAAGATAGACTGTTAAATTTAGAGAAGGAAAAAAAATCCCTACCTCGTTGATGTTTATTTCAAAATGTTTTTAGTAAACAGACATGTGACTAGGAAAGAAAAGGGCAAGAGCAAATAAAGATAAAATAACCTCTTGTGAGTTTCTGAAATAAACTTGCCAATATGAAGGAAATTGATATTTTTGGTTTTTCTTTCTTTTAGGGGAGGGGGGGGGGGGTCCTTGAGAAAAGCAAATGATTTATTCGCCTTTCATCCACAGTTGATTTTTTTTTAATTCACACGTCAGTGTTAGAAAATGATATATGACTTTTCAAAAATAGTTGCCTGTAAGAAAATTTATGTTCATTTTGGCTGTCAGTAGGTGGAAATGAAGCATATATCTGTATTATACATTTTATTACTCCAAGTGCACCTTTTTCCTCTTTTTTTTTTTTTTATTTGAGTCTTAAGATTTAGTTATTTTTATTTATCTGTTTATTCATTTTGAAAGATCCACCACTTGTGTTTTTTTTCACAATACTATTATATTTCTTGTATTTCTAAAAAAATATGTTTCCTTTTTTTTTTTTGTACCTCTCAAGTTGACGAGAATGTTGAGTAAAGTCTAATTAGTTTTAATTATTTCTGACTAATGTTTACTTACCAACTGATCTGCAAGTCACTGGGCCTATTTCAGGAAAAACGAGAGGCCTTGAAGGAAAGTTTACTCAATCATCTCAAGGTATAGAACAACTTGTCAACATTAATTTCACAAATGGCTTTCAAACTTCTTCTCATTTTACGCCTCATTTTATTGCAACTAGATAGAGTCTAAATGAATTGCAGGGGTGCCTACGATGTGGTTTTTTTCCAAAATAAGGATAGGAGTAGTTGGATTCAGAAGAGTGGCATGACTCAGAGTTTTGCCAACTAACTTCAAGCATATTGTGTTACAACAGAATCTAAAGGGTAAGGAGGAAAAAAATGAAACAAACCTTCCTTATATTATATGCACGCACAAAATTTCTGTAATGCTGAGTCTTGTCTTTACCTTCCAATAAAATCCATGGGCAGATTTTGTTAAAGTGATAGCGTGTGATCATTTTAAGTAATCAAAGAGCTAAGTTCATTTCAATGCCATCATTTCATTTTATGGAAGGCCTGGCGGGAAATAGAATATTAATGTAATGCATAATATGCTTATATTGAATAAAAAAAAAAAACAATTATAAGAGTGGACACGTGATTTATGGAGCTAGTTAAGGTTTATCTGGAGGACACATACTGTAGTTATCTTGGGAAAGAAAATAAGCTCTAGGTGCATTATATACTCACTACTGGATGTGTGTAAACGCTTGTCGTAATTAGTACAGGTACTTTCATTTTTATAGTCATTACAAATCTAAAAGTAGATTTTGGAGAAAGGCAGTGTACCTCTTGGGATTTTAAAATTCAGATTCAAGGTTTCTTCCCACTATCTATGACACAGATCATGTTTATGTTGATTAGTGATGAAAATTGCATCGCATGTACCCCCATGCTTTTCAACAATCTGAGAATAGGATACACATTAATTTATAGTATGATTTTTTTGTTTTTGTTTTGTTTCTTTTTTTTTCTTCTTTGTTTTTTAATAGTAAAATCTAGTAGGGAAAGATTTAAGTAAGTCTGACAGGAATCTGTTGAGAATGAAAGAGACTTGCGGGTCACATTCACACAATCTCATAATGACTTTCAAGTTAATTATAACGTTTTTCAGTGATAATTCTCTTCGGAAAGAAAACAAATTTACTCCGTCGTTCCTGTCTTGACAGCCATGTTTCTGCCCATTGTAAAAGTTTCAGTGTGTCCACTAACCTTATATATGTTGTGTCTTGGTGGTCAGTAACGGTTCTTTTATATATATGTGTCTCATTTCACATTTTTTGCTCTGTAATTAAGTCTCATGTCGTACTGAAATGATGTTATAACCTTTCTTTGCTTTCATTGTTAGCAGTGCTTCTATTTAACAATTTCTTTTAATGAATTTTCTTACCTTTTTTTTCTTTTTTCTTTTTCTTTTTCTTTTTCTTTTTTTATTTTTATCACATGGCTTTCATTCTTTGGTGATCTTGTAAGTGCTTTCATATTTCCTATGTGGTTGGAGGCTCCAGGGACTTTATTAAAATCTAAATGGTTCTTGTTAAAATTGGCTGGTTTACGCTGAAAGAAAACAGATTCATTCACAAGTGTATATTTTTGGTCTTATTTTTGTTTTATCAGTTATAGTTGTCTTTCAAGGTGTTACTGTTGTGAATGTCAGGCTTGGTGCTGTGTTGGTGAATCATTCAATACATAACATGTACAATTTATATATATATATATGTTTTTATAAAAAAATATGATATTGATGAATTCTTACAAGAAGCAGATTGGTATTTTTAATGTCTATAACATGGCAAGCAGCTTCTCTTTCCTTCTCTCGCTCACCCGTCTCTTCCTCTTCCTCTCACCTCATTCTTTTTCTCTTCTTCTTACCCCTCTCTCTTCTTTTCCCTCTCACCCCTCTTACCTCCTCTTGCTCTTAACCCTCTCTCTCTTGATGAAATAAGTAGGGCTGCTTAAACCATAGCTTATTCCTAAATGTTGAAATTACATTGGGAATCGCTTTGAATTGGCACCGAAAGTCTACAGAATGATGCAGATCTCGTGCATGGTATTGCAGAGTTAAGTCAGGAATCTTTATATAGCTTTGAGTACTAAGCGTTTGAGTGAGGAGGCATTTACAATTCTCTTATTCCTCGACCTTGTTTAGGCTGAGTGCGTACCTCAAGGTGATTTTGGTTAGAGTTCTTCTGGTGAGGCTGGTGTTTGGTAAGTTTATATGCATCTTTTGTTATTTGCAGGTCATGTGCTTATTAATTTTAGTACAAATATATGGATGCCTGCCATCATTGGAGATCCTGTTCTCAAAATGTTTTCTTTCTGGCGCTCCAAGGATCTGAGTTTGAACATATATGGCATTTGTATTCCTCTGACCTTAATGTGAATTTCAACATTACTGTTTCTGTTGTTTTGAGAACAAACAATGTAAGGTGTTTCTGGACATTTGATGATATGAACTGTTGATATGCGAGTTGATAATACATGCATATGTGTACTTAATTGTCAAAGTGCACATATATGTGTTCTTAATTGTCAAAGTGTACGTCTTTTTGTATGTTGTGTGTGTGTTTGTTTTGTTTTTTTCTCATATCTCCTTTTGGGGCTGAGTTTTTTCCAAAGTTAGGCTAAAGAATTTTTAATTTGCAAGTTTGCTCTCCTCTTTATCTTGAAAGTTGAATTGGGAACACACATACTGTTGTCTCATGTCTCACATGTAGGTGCCAGTCTTGTATTCAAGTGTAATCATTAACAACAGAGAAAACGAGGATGGGACACACCCAAAGAAGTATTTTATCATTTCTCTAAGTGCAAAAGATTCGTGATTTTTTAAGCTGACTTGTTATGAATTCCCCTGTACAGGTGTTTTTTAGGTTATTTTACAAAATTTGTATGTTATACCGCTTGATTGATGTTTGCTGTGTGGTGTGAGCCGACACAATGGCATAGGGCTTACTGTATCATGGTTATTCTTTGTCTATGTTGTGAATCTTTTAATGTGCTAGCTCAAATCCATTTGTATGCTTCTTTGTATGCCTCTCTTAGCGCTTTTTTCATCTTATTGATGTGTAAACTTTCTTTCAGTGAGTCTAACCCCTTTGTACTGCATGTTCTCACATAGTGTGACTGATAGCGAATTTACCCACTGACTTTGTAATAAAGGGACTGTCTCTATTTCTGATGATCTCACTGTCATTCTGTTGCAATCTACACTGGCCTGTTATTTGTCTTTTCTATAACAGGACCTGCATGTAAATAAATAAATAAATAAATAAATAAAGGATTGCATTTATATAGCGCTTTTTCCCCATTTTAATCAGGCTCAAAGCATTGACGGTTCAATTATCCTGAAGCAGGCATACTCCCCCCCCCCCCTCTTGCCGTCTTTGCGTTCTCAACAACCCATTCTACTACTTAAGATGCAAGGAAAATCCAGACCAGTGAGAGTATGGGGAGAAAACGAGAATTTTTACATTATAACATAACCTACTTAAAATATGGTGTAGAATTCAATGCACCCCAATAAACCCACTTCCTTGCATAGTCATCGTAGAATATCATATAAGTTATCATCGTACAATACCCTTTTTTTGTCATCATACAATTCCATACTTCATCATTGTACGATACCATAAAAGTCATCATCATGCAATACTATAAGTCATCATCGTACAGTATCAAAGCTATCTTAAGCAACCGGAGATGTGGACTGGTGTGGAACTAGAAGAAGACTGGCCCCTTGTTTTGAATTTCATTTGGTTGGTAGGCCTGATAACTAAGGTTGACCCTATTTGGACACATGTTTACATTTTTGTGTACTTGTCTACCATTTTGTAGCAAACTGAAAAGTACTGTTGACCACACTGGCTCTGTCCACATTTGAGTACCATAGTAAGAAACGTTAAAGTTAACTCCATTCGCTCATATTTTTTTTTAGTTGTCTGCCAAGCTTAAAAAGTAACAGCTGATGACATTGACTTGGCTATAAAATTTTGTCCAAAGTTGAAGAGTAGGGTTGATTCAATTTACATTTGTTTACCAAACGCATAAATGGTGCTTTTCTGCCACTCCTCATTCTTGAAGTAGTAGCTTTTCTTTTGTAAGCTTTCCTATTATTGGAACTGCTGTTTACCAGACAGGACCAGAGGCCTGTTCATGCTATCAATGTTACCCCATGCTGGGTTATGGTTCACTGTTATTAGTATTAGTATTAGCTCCACCCATTGGCATGCCTCTCTTTTTCAACTTGACAGACCATTAAAATTTTCTCTTCGTGTGGCTTTTTTTGTTTGCCTTATTATATTGCAAGACTTGCTTCATTTAAGTTATATCATCATGTACTATGAAATACAATATATCAGTGACACATGTAATCTGAAATTTGATTGTGCCTCAGCCTCAGCCTCAGCTGTTAGCAGATCTCTAGAATTGGAATCATCGATCCAGTCCTTTTTTTTTGGATGTCCAAGACTTTTCGTATAATAGAGAACTATCAAGGGTCTTTACTTCTTTTTTTATATCAAAAGCTTTTCTCTTTCTTTTTTAAAAAATAAAAAGTGTCATTCTGTCATGGAAAAAGTCATTTGAAATTAATGTCTTTCTTGTTAAAAAAGAATCTGTGGCCATCACAAATCAATGCTGTTTTAAGGTAAATAAGCTTCCTTGTTCTCTGTTTGGCAAACATGCATTAAGGAGTGCATTTCTGAGTCATTTGGATGAGACATTTTCTTTCTTTTTCTTAGGAAGTCCTTTGAACTATCCCTTAATTTTTGTTCTCGATAATTTTGGTTTTTAACTGTCGCATGTGTGTGACTCGGACTATTATCAAAAATGCTTTAAAAGGGTGTGTGACTTTTTTGTCCTGTAATGCATGCATCAGACACATTGCATATTTAATCAAGCTTTCGAGACCAATAGTGAAGCATAGCCCATCATCAGTGATACTCAGATGTATGTGAATATTTGTTTTTCCTGTGTTACATCTTCAGTGATTATTTGCTCCTAAAATCTGAAACTGAAAGTGTCCCATGCTCTGTTGTTCTCGAGATTGAGCTTTGTAGATTCTTACATGAACTTGATTTAAAATGAAAGCCTAATTTCTTTATTTAATTTTTGTTTGGCACTCCTTCGAAATCAAAACATGTCACAATTTTTGAAGCAAAATAGCCATATATTTATTTCTTTCTTGACTTCATTTCTCACCTATTTATTTTAGGAGAAGAAAATAGACCTAAGAGAAAATTTGATAAATGACCTGAAAGAAAAACGCAGTATGATAGAGTTGGAGAGGCAGACCATTGATTTGAACGGAGGTGAGTTGATTTCTCCTTTGTTGGTAGTTTTGAAATGGGGATTTTTCTTTTGTTGCACAGGGGATGGGGGTTATATTTTTCAAAATCTCAGGCCTTTACTTCTTTTTATTCCTGTTTCTTATACTCTTTTCTTTGTTAAATCTTTTATTACTGAAATCCAGTATATGGAGTTAAGAGTGGTAAATTCACCCTGAGGGAGAGGGTGCCAGGTTTTCTTTTTGAGCATGTTTTGGATTTGAACCTTTGACTCTTGACTCTGACACTTTCTAGGGTGGCAATGGCCACACAGGATTGGTCATGACTTGGCTGTGGCCCCTTAAAGGTAAATTTGATTTGAACCCTTAATTTAACCCTTTGATCTGAGATGTTCTAAACCCTGATATAATATCAATGGGGCTACTAAGCACCTCAAAAAGGGCTTGGGTGATTTTTCATCACAAATTTTGTTAGGTGGCACTGCAGTTGAACACTTCCCTAAAAGGGAGCAGTGATGCTTCAATATTTTAATTTTTTAGTAGGTATTTTTTTCTAAATGACCATTGGTGAGTGGTTGATGCATTGTCATATTTGATTTTATAAGTATGTGACAATATAATACTTTGTAAATACTTCATTCAGTAACCTATACTATACTATAGAACAAGTTCATCCCACGCTATTCAAGATATGAAATCTTTCAGCTTGTATTGAAGTATCTTTCTTGAGAGCCTTGCTCAAGACACACACACACAAAAAAAAAAAAAAGAAAGCGAGAGGAAAAGAAGACGTTGTTCTGTGGCCTGTAGGCCAGTGATTAACCATTTGTAGGAATAAGATCAACATGTTCAGGGTGATAGAAGTATATCTATGTTTCTTGCCAGCAGAAGGCTTTATGGCCATATTAATATTTGTAAAATATAAATTAAATTACTCTTGTTTATTTTTGTTAAAGAACAGTCATATTTTATCTTTTTTTAAAAATTCCTTGAGTAATTGAGAGTTGCGATTACATGTATTTGAATTCTAAATACTTATATATCTATTTTATGATAATGATAGTAATGGCTGCTTTCTTTTCGATAGATAACTCATCACCATATAAGTATACAGTAACTTAGTAGACGCGGGGTAAGTGCACGGTGGTTGGGAGCAGGCTTGAGCGTGCACTTGTCTGAAGTGTGCACTTAGGTGGCGGCCGACATGTAACCCGATTTTACCTTATGCATGGAGTTATGAGAGTAACTTCCCTTGATTTTACAAACGAATGCTTTGACACCATGCTACACGGACCATGCTGGCCTCGCTCGGTCTCTTATGTCATGCTTGAAGTCAATCAAATAAAGCTGGCCAACCAATTAAAGACAGGGAGAGAGAGGAAAGCGGAGTGTATGTGGGGGGGGGGGGGTCATTAGAGTAAAGCCTCATGATTTTTACAAACGAATGCTCTGACACCGTGCCATACTGTGCTGGCCCCGCCCAGTCTCTCAAGTCATGTTTGAAGTCAATCAAACAAAGCTGACCAACCAATTAAAGACAGGGAGGGAGAGAAAAGCGGTGAGGGGACTTTCACTTTATGGCTGCATCACTCTGAAATGATTACGTAAATGAATCAATGAGGGCCATCTGGACTCTAGATCTACGGTACCTGCCTGGGCCTCATGTTTGTTAGATGATTTATGTGAATGGCCATTGGGAAAACTAGCCTGGTGAAGGGAGTCTTAGTTTTTGTGGCGTTTCGGTGTGAAACGTGGTTTGCGTCCCTTTTATTACATCGGCTTTGATCACATTCGCACTGGTATGGAATCGCACGGCCAGTGCTCGGTCTCTCGTGTCATGAAAGACGTGCAAGGTCTTTACTAGCCGTCATTACGCTTCTTCTGAAGAAATGCGAGCGTGCACTTAACTGATTTGAGGCCAAGGAACCGTGCAATTAATGATAGAGTTTTATATAGGGAAAATTGGGTCAGAGCAGGAATGCGTGCACTCAGCCGAAGCGTGCACTTAGCCGGCGTGTACTGTAGCACAATCTTAAAGCCCTTTTTTCAAATCAAACCAACTGGAAAGAAAAAGAGGATTTCCTTGAAGATTTATGCAAGCAGTCTCTAAAAAATTCTTTTTTTTTTCTCTCACAGCTGATTTCATGGAGGTGAAGCCAACCATGACACGGAAATTGCGTCGGCGTCCAAATGATCCTATACCCATTCCAGAGAAGCGACGGAAACCATCACCTGATATCCTTTTGCTTCGAGTAAATTGAGAAAAAAATTCCTCTAAAATTTTATCATGTTGTTGTCGTAGACTTTGTTGCCCCAAATGGTTAAAAATCCATCTTCCTTTTGTACTGTCATGTAACAAAAATGCATTATTCGTAAAATGGATGCTCCTCTGTATGCTTCTCGGGGAGTTGAGAAATTTACTGGATAGAAAAGGCTTGCCAGGGAACCCTTGTCCTTGCAAAGCACATAGAGTTAGAGCATCATAGTAGTCTAGGGAATAGGCGAAACTTCGTTGCCAGCTTGTTAATATGCATGAAACCAATATATATCACAAGAAAATACCCCTTGGAATGAAATAAGCTACAATACCAATTCGAATTTTGTCTCGAAGGATATGAAGTCGATAAATGTTAAATCATCATATTTTCGTAGTAAAATATAATACAGGGGCATAATCGAATTAATTTGTCGTTTTTCTTCTATTCAAAACACTAACACTTTCATACGTAGGTTTTCGCTGGACAACCATCAAACAAACCATGCAAGTACATATATAATCAGTGATTGATCAACACCACTTATGCACGTGCGCGCGCACACACACACACACACACACACACACTCACGCATACACACGCTCTGACACTATATGAGAGCTTGTGCAGTTTTAGTGATAATAAAGTTTGATATGGAAACAAAATGAAAGTATGTTGTTCGTGTAGATATACTCAATTGATTTATACGCACATTTACATGTACACCTGCATGTAACCGCGTGCTAGTGGCAATGGGGGTGTGTGGATAGAAGGCCTATAAAGGTTTGGTGTGGTTTTGGTTGAAAGATTCTATTGATTAAAATAGCATTAATTATTTTAAGTAATCCATCTGTAATGCCATGAATATGTATTACATTGTACAATGATCAGTTGTCAATAGGTATTCATGTTGAACATTCAGCAGTCGTATCTGTTTGGTCGGACTTGATGTCAATGTCCATATCTTCAGCCAATGGAAGCATTGTGTAGTGATTTGTTTCGGTTAATACGTCCTCTGAAGTTTCACATTGTTGGATATCCTCTGAAATATCATAGAGATATGAGATATGATCTCCGTTTCTGATGGGGGGACCATGGAGGCTAGAAGCTTAAACAAGTTTTCTTTGTTTGACGCATTGTGTAAAAATCCATTCCAATTTCTTTGCACATATTTTTATCATTTTCTACAAGTGTTGCACTTAAATGTCTCCTTGATGATCTTGCTGCATTTTTGATTGACTTTAGCAGATGATATCTATCAAATACAACATCTACCTAGTGGCAGAATGTACCTGTGCGACATGCAATATTTGACGCCAAAAGATGTTGACTGCATAATCTTGACATGTCATGCAACCTTCAGGGGATACTCATTGGGCTATAGAAGCGCCATGAACAACAACACATGTTGCGAGTGGCGCAGTTTGAAAGTTGAGCAAGTTGCAGTCTGCTGTTTTTGTTAAACAGGGAACCAATTTGGCCTTGGGTTTGACACCCGGATTTGACCATTTTCTGAAATACTCTGAGGGCATGCTTGATTTTCGTGGCGGAAAAAATCATTCAGATCACCCTTTCTCCCTTGACAAGCAAACATCATGTTGACAGACAATCTATAATTTGCTTTCATGCCCTTCATTTTCGCTCCTACAGTGACTTTCTTTTTGTTTGACACCTTAGACGACATGAGTTTGAGTTTGTTCAGGGCGAAAGGCTCATCGATGTCCTTGACTGAACTTTGAAACTTGTCGGTTATAAATTGTGCATGCTGCTCCTTTCCTTAGTGGACAATTTTTCTGAGATCAGTCTCCACTTCAGGTTGTGCAATAACTCCTGTTTCAAGGTCATATAAAGGTCCTTCTTCGAAAGGATTTCTGATGTCTATAAAGGTGTCAAACATTTTGAAAACATCTTGGTGAAATTTATCAATTTTTGCTTGGCTGTCGTCATGATGGGTGTTATAATAATGTGATGTTGATTTTGAAATGTGGTACATGAACATATCAATACTCTTGAAGAATGGGAGATGATAGAGACCATCTCAAAAGGGTGTCTGGCTTGTCCATGTGGCTGATGATATTCAAACTTCCTTTCACTGTTTGATTGTTCATTTCATGCGCTTGATCTTAGGCAATTGATGAAAAAGGGCTGTTTGATTTCTTGACTGTAACATTTTCTTAGAGCTTTTTGTAATCTTCAAACTTATTTTCTTTCAATACATGTAAGTCATGGTAATTGAAAACACACTACATTTACTACGGTATGGTCTTATTCAATAGAAGGAAAATAAGAGGAGTTCAATACTGTGTATTTTCATTCACAAAAGACACACACACAAATAAAAAAACCCAAAAAACAAACAACAACAAAATAAAAACAGCACTGCAGCATTGTTGCAAATGAAAATAGTTTCGATTTCATCAAATAAAAGATTTTATTGTTTAAAACGGCTCCTTATTCCACTTTGTTTAAAATAAAATTTAGTTTCACTCCCCTAATTAAACTAGATCTAAATCTATGCAAACAGCATGAGAGGAGAAAGATGAAAAACAATCCTGAACACACCAGAGAATTGCATCGAAATTTATTGCATAGCCTAGCCTAGCCATGCCTTGCCCGTCCCGTTCTTTTATCATATTTTTGGATGAGCCGAGACTTTGACCTAGATCTAGTTCCCGTTCACGCCACAAGAGACCCATCCGCGTCTCACCCTCATGAATGTGTGTGTGATTAGGCTAGAATCTAGATCTAGATCTACTTGTCACACGCATGCATTTCACAACTTATTCTATGAAAAGGATACGCTGAAAATGATAATAATAATAATATATTCATAAAGTACGTTGTACAATACTTGACAGGAATGTTTACAACATATAACTCGTCTGGAATGTTTCTAGACCTAGATCTAGTTTCCCGGGAAGTGTGTAAACTGAAACTGACTGCGGAGGGTGGCGGTGTAAAGCTTATTCTGTTGATCCATTTCAATTTTATCAGATTTTAATAACCTCTCCCATGACATATTATGGCATATTTTAAGTGGTATTGTAGCTAAAATGTAAGTCAATAACCTAATCTCGATCTCCTGAAAATTTGGACAATTCTAACAGCCTGGCAACGAAGCGAGCAAAATGTGTTGCTTAGGCAGTAGACTATAGAGTGGATGTCTCTCTGTCCTCTGTATTTCTATCTCTTTCTCTGTATCTCTTTCTCTCTATATATCTATCTCTTTCTCACCAAGAAGAACTGACTTTATTCTGTACCATATGCTCAATAAACACAATGAACTTGTCTGGGACCTTGGGATTCAATCCTTGGGAAAGGTTATTTCCACTAATTGCCTCCGTAGTCAGGGCTACTCTATGGCTAATGCTCGGTTTTTTGTCAAAAACCAGAAGACAAATGTCCCTTTGGAGATGAATGAGTCAATCTTTTTCTTTCTTTCTTTCTATTTTTTTTTTTTATTGTAATGACTTGAGAGCAAACAGCTATCCTTTCCTTGACTAAGCCACCCCAGGTAAATCTGTTGCTGGACGATGACCTCATCATGGCCGACCTTCGCCAGATGATGAGGGTCAGCGGCAAGCCCATCAGCAAAAAGCAGGGGGGCTTGAATCAGTCAAGCCCGCTTCTAGAAGGGTCCTCTGACGTCCGCATTGAGGACGGGCGCTTGTGGTATGACAAAAAGTGGTAAGTGGTGTAGCAGTAGCAAGAGGGAGGAATTCACTCCACCTCTGTATGAATTATGAGACACTTTCAATTAGGATCGTTGGGCATTTTCTCAAGGAGGAGTTTATTTCATTATTATTGTTATTGTTGTTATTATTATTATTGTTACTTTTATTATTATTACTATTATTGATGTTAGTAATGTTATTTTTGTTGCTATTATTATTATTATTATCATTATTATTATTATTATTATTATTATTATTATTTGTAGTAGTAGTAGTACAAGGTGTCTAAAAAAAAAAAAAAAGCTGTACCCTCTAAACTGCCTGACCTTCAACTTATGTAATTCTTCATTGTTCTCAATGAAATTTCACATTGCCTATCCTCTGAGGGGGACGAAAATGTGCAAAATTTAAGTAAAATTGATAAATAGTTTTATGATACCGTGGAGCATATTTATAAAGAACACGCTTAAAACGAATTGACAGAAATACAGAACTAATTTCGTTGCCATGTTTTTTTCCTTTTTCTGTCAATAAAATTTTGATGCATGTAGCAAACATGCAATAACGAACCGACGGCTGTAGCGAACATGTTTTCTTGCCCGACGTCTTTATTTTCTTCTTATTTACGACTGAAATGAGGAATCAGCCCATCTTGATGACTATGACTGAACCCAGAGTTATGCAACTGCCATTTGAGTCTTGCCTAGGGCTTACACCATGTCCGCCTTACCTAAACACTGGATTTGAATCTTTTCTTTGTTAAGCCAACTTCCTAGCTTAGGGTGGGTAGGGGCTTGGTATGCTTTGTGGCCTTACCTGCGGGCGTCCCTTTCGCGCTTTCTAGATCTTACATCATTTCATCATTTCTCAAAGTTACTCACACCGTACAATATAACTCATTCACCCTTGTTAATCTGTCATGCCATTCTGACATTAGCGATATGATGACTTGTGTTAAGGACATGTGTGAGGTTCTCTGAGTTTCTTGGAGTTTTAATCAATATCAAATTGGGATTTGAATCAAAGTCGTTAGAAGGAAAATGAGTTCGCTGCACATTTCAGGTACACTTGTTTTGCGTTCATTTTGCTTGATTTTCTAAAAATACCCTTTCTTTAAACCAGGAAAGTTCGTAAACTGATTTATATAAATCGATTTTACTCAAATTTTGCACATGGAAGAAGGCAGATTATAGAGTAGCCTACCACTTTTTCTTCTTCTTTTTTTTGTTTTTGTTTTTTTGTTTTTTGGACACCCTGTATTATTATTTTGAATATCATTAATATTATTATCATTGTTCATGGTGGTGGTAGTAGTAGTCCTACTTGTAGTGTATTATCATTATTATCATTGTTATTATTATTATTATTATTATTATTATTATTATTATTATCATGATTATTATTATTATTATAAGTGGATTAGTAGGAGTAGTAGTAGTAGTTGTTGTGGTAGTAATTGTAGAGGAAACATCAGCAGCTGTGGTAATTTTGGTAGTAGTAGTATCCTTATTAACACCACCAACATTGTTAAAATTAATTTTTACCTCCCTTGTCTTTCCCAAAATTATTCATGAAGAAAGTTCTCCCAATTTTACACAATAAAAAACCCCCATAAAAGATGTTCCTGTTTCAAATTGGCCAAAGCTATTCCAATCCCAATTTTAGCCACTTCTTACCTTTACTTCTTCTGCGTGCAGGAAATGACTGCTAGATAAATATGAGTTACGGACAACCCAAGGACTACTAGATAAGAAAGGACGCGCACAGCCAGAATCCTGATTTCGCTAGCGAAGGCGATGGAAAACGGGAATTCCCGATTAATCCTTGCTTTTGAATAAAGAACTGAGAGCGATGCAAGGATTGAGTTAATCAAAATAAATACGTTTTCGCATTGATTTCATCCCAACACCAAATACAAAGCAAATTAGACTTATTTGGAAAGTATAATAAGAGATTTTAAAAGAAAAGAAAGGGAGGTGGGGTTGAGATAAATA
>JBCJKF010002355.1:0-11935 GCA_039654545.1 Plocamopherus ceylonicus
TACTCCTCTCTCTCTCTCTCTCTCTCTCTCTCTCTCTCTCTCTCTCTCTCTCTCTCTCTCTCTCTCTCTCTCTCCCTATTAAACTATCTCACTATCACACAGGTCTACGTCTCTGCATGAGCGACCACTTCAATAAATACATGTATGCAGATATGTCCACTACTGTCCCTTCTATTTGTAATTAAAAACTTCATTACTCTTATAACCTCACGCCCCAAACCCCTATTTCTCTCCTACCTCTCTAAGCTCTCTCCTCCCTTTCTAAGCTCTCTCCTCCCTTTCTAAGCTCTCTCCTCCCTTTAACCCTTGTCTCTTTCCATCTGTTTGTCGCTCTCTTCTCTCTCTCTGTCTCTCTCTCTCTGTCTCTCTCTCTCTCTCTCTGTCTCTCTCTCTCACGCACACACACACACACATATATACATTCCAGCCACTCATACACTTTGGTGCGGATTCTTTCTTTTTATTTTTTTCCATGTATTTATTTTTTCTTATATGGCATCCGGCAGACTTATGTTTGCTGTCATCTTCGTTCGATCGTCTTATTGGTCGGTTTTACGTTACTTCGATGCATGTCGATGCATGTGTTTGTTAGCCAACGATATTTCAAACACATGACAATGTACTCCTCTTAATTGTTAAGCTTGTTCTTTATGACACTACGTAATTGCATAGCTGAAGACCCACTTTTATAATGTGATCATACATACAAAGGAACTGTTTTGCAATCTGATGTTGTTTTTTGTTTTGTTTTGTTTTCAATTGTTTTCACTTGTAGGGCTCTGTTATGATAGTAATGTTTTGTTGTTGTTGTTTTTTACCCCGTCATTCACAACGCTTTTGCTCACAATGTCATTGTGTTGAAAGTGTAAAATAGCCATGGTTGAGTCTAGTGAGAGTAGAGAGACTTCCCGCTCAGATGGCCAACGTAGCCTACGTGTAGAGATATCTTGATCTAGATCTAGTAGGCCTAGTGTACGTAATGTAGGCTTAGGCCTATGTGCTACTATCAGGACGTAAGGTGTGGCCACAGATCGTGTGTATGTGTAGCCTGAGCGTACGGGTCCAGGGAGGCTTGTAACATGCGTGTGTGTTTAAAATGAGAAAGAGAGAGAGAGAGAGTGTGTGTGTGCTCCGTGTGTCTATTGTCGATGCGGATGTGAGCAAGGCAATTATAGGCCTACTAGGTGTGTGTTTATTCGCTGTAGCGGCTTGCTCTTGCTCGCCTCTCCAGCAAGACGGTCTGGCCTCGGCCTAGGCTACCCACAATTCCCTTGGCGTGATGGCGACCAATGTTACGATACGATCATTTTCGTGAGGTCCAAACTCGTACGTGCCTTCAAACTCTGTCAGTGTTTGTGACTGTGAGGAAAAGTTCAGTTCGTTTGGATGGGCATAATGCTTATTTTCATTTTTCGCATTGTGCATGCTTTAGAAAACCCAGATATGAGATGCAAACTGAAGATCTAGTTTATAAACGAAACACGAACTTGATAACAAGCCTGTAGGCAGTGTAGTAGAGCAGTAGATCTAAAGCGTAGACCTATTCATATTGGTTGAGTCTAGTTTGTTATTGTTTTATAGCTTGACAATAGAATCTTGGGTCTCGATCTTTATACTTTATATGTAGCATCTAGTTCTAGATTCTAGGTCTAGATCTAGAATCTATAGATTCTAGATCCTTTTTTTTTTTGTAGTTTCACCGTTCAAGGAACTATGATTGTGAATTGTGATGTGTGCTGAGTCTGAGTCTGAGGACCTGATGATTATAAACAAGCTTGGTTGAAGACAAATAAATTAATTACTAACTTACACTTCTCAGTCCAAAGTGGTCTTTCTGTTGCAACTTTCAACACTGTGAATTTCATCCATGATTATGTAATTTTCTAGACTATAGATCTAGATAATTATCCATAGTTTTGTATGGTGTCTCGGCCTCTAGTTAGTCGATATCAAGGGCCACTAGAAAGTGTCTCTGAAGAACTGGAGTATCGAGCAGTGATCAATCCCCGATCAAGATTGTAGATCCAGTCTACTGTGTGCTTTGCAGATTTTCATTTTGATAGTGTGTGCCACACCATTCAGTCACCATTGTGGACGGAGACTTAATGAATCCTAACCTCAACATGCCACCAGGTCCAGGGCCAGGGGTCCCCATGCCAGGTGGCCCGCCCATGCCTGGAGGACCTATGCCGGGCGGGCCTCCCATTTCTGCATCACAGGGGCCAATGCATGCTGGACCACAGGGGCCCATGCCAGGGGGACCGCCTGTGCCAATGCCAGGAGGACCCGCTCCAGGACCCATGCCACCTGGTCCAATGCAGGGAGGTCCAGGACCCATGCCCGGAGGTCCCATGCCCAATCAGGACCCATTCTATTCATCTCCATTTTCCACTTTTTACAGGAGACCTACGCCATACATGGGTCAACCAGACTACAGAATATATGAGCTAAACAAACGATTACAACAACGAACAGAGGTAAGTAGTAAGCTTCCCTTTGAATAATTATAATAATTGTGAGACATCTCTTTTGATGTAGAGCCGTCATACCCATAATCGGACGGATGGGAAATTCGACCACTTCGATGAAATATCCATTTTTTTCAATTTTTAAAAGTGTTATCAGGAAAATTCCTTTACATATCTATTCAAACCACTTTTTCTCAACTGTGTGCATGATTTTAGCCCTGTGGAAGCATTTTGAATCAAGTTCTGGAGCAAAATAGGTCCCGAATCGGTCTCGCTCAATCCTTATGACTTGTGTGTACTCTTGTGGGTCCTGTCACCAAATAAGAAATGACAGAGCGTATTTTCGGCAAATTTCTCAATGGTTACTTTTAAAACTAGGCTCTGGTTGGTTTGATTTGTTTCCATGTGTATTTCATTCATGAAAACCCTTTCACTTGATTTTACAGGGGTGGTCGGATAGCCTTACTCGATTTCTGCCTCAGTGCCTAAATTCGGATGGCCCCTGAATTTTCGACCACCCTGTCTCTATAAACGTAATAATTCAGTGCTGCTCACTTTATAATGTTGTTTTCTTTGTTTGATTGATTAATAAATGTATTTTCTTCAATCCAGGTCACATTTTCCTTATGACTAATGTAATAATAAATGTCAAAAAAAAAAATATTTTAATTGTGCGGCCACAACATTTTCGGAGAGGACTTTTTCGTAATAATAAATAAGAAAAATTCTGTGTTTTTCACCTTTTTATGTTACCAGCTCAACATCACATTATTGTAGATTGCTTGACAAAATTTAAGTACTTTCTTCATTTCAGGCCATAAAATTATTTATTTTGTCTGAATAAAAGAACATTCAAAAAAATGAAAAATAAAATAAAATAAATTTTTTATAGTGAAATTTATCTCTATTGTTTCTCAATTGTCTTAGAAAAGAAATCTTTGTCCATTTTACTTAAGGTTATTTATTGGGACTTTCTAAATACCATTTGTTTCTCTTAAAATTTTAAAATCCATTTTAAGACAGGATTTCCATCCCTTTGTGAAGGTCTGATTTTGTGACATTGGGCCTGCTGTCTTGCTTGGGGGGAGGCCGGAGAGAGTCTGTGAAAGCTTTCCTAATTTGTTTCAGTACTAGTAATATTATAAGTAATACAGATAGATGGATCCAGATTGCAGATCTAGGGTGATGTATGTTGAATGTAAAATACGACCGTCCGAATAATAATGATAGTAATAATATATAATTTTTATATAGCGCCTCACCCCGCGACAAGGCAAGCTCAAAGCCATTGATATGTCACACCGACCTGTATTATATGACATTTTGGGCGTCCGAACAAACCACTCATTTGTCCCTTCTTAAAACCTACTTATGAACGGGATAAGACCCTCCTTACTTTCTGACAGGGCTGTCGAATACGTGAATTCAGTCGTCCGAACAGTGCAACGATTTCTCCCCTTATATAACTTACTTAAAAACGAGATAAAACGGTCTGAAGATGCTGACAGGTCTGTCGAACACGGCATTCCGGCTGTCCGAACAGCTCGCCTATTTACCCCCTCTGAAAACCTTCTTAAAAACGATCTAAGGCTGTTTGAATAACCACCTAGACCTGTAGAAATGATCGCTTCTTAAGTGTCCGAATACATCAATTGTCTATCCTTTCGTAAAAGCTCAAGTGTCTGAATTGAGGTATTGGACGTCCGAATAAGGGCACTCCAAGATTCGACTGTCCAAATTAAGGCACAAATATATCCTTCACAAAATTTGCAGTTTTGAACATAAAAAAGCGTTACTACTAACAAACGGCTAAATTATTTATTTGTTCGGCATACTCACATGATCATTTTATGACATTGATTTTATGAATGAACCCATTCTTTAATATTTGAGGAGCAAAACTTTGACAACTTCCGGTAAATAAGCCTTAGCTGTCCGAATATGGGTATGACGGCTCTAGATGGCGCTATCAAACATTTTTGTGAATTATGACTCAGGGCTATTTGCAAATTATCTAGATCTTGATAAATCAAGACTCATTGCGATTTTATAATCCCTAGCCCAAACCCCCAACCCTCTTCCTAAAATCAAAGATGAACCCATCTACAATCCGGTCCTCGAAGTCATTGTGTTCAATGTACCCTGTAAACAGGATGGGAGAGTATAGGGCACCAAAGTTCCCTCACTATTTTTAGACCCACCTGATATATTATAATATTTACCGTGGCAAAAACGTGTTTGTTTAAAAGTCTTAAATTTTTTTCTGGTTAATGAAAAGAGAGTAGTGGACAGCTTTAACTTTATAGCAAGGTCCCATGTGCCTGTTCATGAATATATGTTTCTTAAGGTTGATTGATGCATTTTATATCATAAAAGATGCATTTATTTATTAATTTTTTTTTCTTTTATGAGAATGTCCAGAACTTTGAATGCCGCACCTTGGAAGCTGATTCATCTTTTTGCTTTTTTTTTTTTCAGGAAAGTGATAATCTTTGGTGGGATAATTTTACAACTGAATTCTTTGAAGATGATGCTCAACTAACTCTAACTTTCTGTCTAGAGGATGGACCAAAAAGATATAGTGAGTTCATTTTGACTTGTTATATTATATTAGATATAATTTAATGCACATATATATATATATATATTTTGCCTCACAGTCGATGAGGATGTATAAAAAAAAAGTTCAAACAATATTGTAATGTATCTCTTTGACATCTCATTTAAAAGCTTTTAAAACTTAAAAATTCATAGTAATATAGTAGGCTGGATAGATCTATTCATAGTTGCCCAAACATTGACCTCTCAGTTCAGAGTTTGAAAATATACCATTTAAATATCGATAATCGTCAAACGGCTACCTTTTTGGCCTAAGTAATTTTTGCTAGTTTTGAGATAATCAATAAAAACTGTCTCACAGTTGCAAGAAATCAGAGTTAGGCCAAAATGTTATTTTGGGATTTGTAGGAAAACGTGTTGGCCGATTATAATCAAATTCAATAAATTATAATATTAGCTGGTGTGGTATAACGATTCAAACGGTGTGTCAGTTGCATTTTGGCCTAAGTCTGACTTAGACCAAAAAGGTAGCCGCTTGACATATATAGACTATAGATTTGTTTATTTTAAATGTATTGTAAGGCTGCCTTTTATCCTGGCTCAAAGGGCTATTGTGTTACCGAGGATTGCTTCACCTAGATTCCCAAGTCATTGACTTTGAAATGCAAACTTAGTTTTCGCAAGAGTATGAGGTGGTTGGGAAGCAGTCAAATGGGGCTGGGGCACCTAGGTAGAACGGACACTCTATAGTGATATAATATGTCCTTAAATGCACCAAGTGTGAAGATTTTGCATGGATTGAAGGACTAAGACCACCTTAGTCTCCAACCACTCATTGTCCTCTAACTTATAAAAAGGTTCCAAATATCTCCCTGAAGTTTATGGCTTATCCTGAAACCTTAGTTTTCATGTGAGTGAAGATTATCTTGCTAAGTTTTTAAATCACTTTAAATATATTTACAAGCCATGCCGCCACTTTCTGAAAGTTCAAAGACAGAGAGCCCTGTCCACCTCCAGACAGACATCCTTTTTTTTTTTTTTTTTTTTTTTTTTTTTTTTGGTAGTGACAGTGAGGGATTTGAGTGCATTGTGTTGCGCAAATCTGTCCATTGTTGCAAATTTAAATTGACCATCGGGGCATGTCTGTTCATCAAAGTCCAAATCTATGCCAGACCTCTTTCATCCCATTGACGCATTTGATTTATTGGTCCATGAAAGAGCCAGGGTGACATGCATTTGAGTTACTACTGTTCCCAGACTAAAAGTGGTGGGAAAAGTACTCAAGTGTGCAATTTGAATGCCTTTTGACATATAATAGTAAACTCTAGACAAGAGTTCGTTCTTATGTATATCACTTTATATCTATTAAGTTTGCATTTCTCACTTTTATGTGATAGACAACATGCAAGCACACTGGGCACTAAGGCGGCAGATGGCTTTCTAGAAAAAATCGGTTTCATCAAAAAAGGGGGCACAGTAAAACTGGCACTCAGCCTGAGGGCACTCCTGCGAAAACTATACTGTCAATGGATTTGACTTGCTTTTAACTTGTGGACTTAAAATGAGCTCTCAAATTTTAACCTTCTTACCTCTAGATGTTAAAGCCAAGTGAAGGCACTGCACCCAACATCTAATGAAATAATATATATAAAAGCATAGTCTTGGCTCTCTACAAAGCCTGAAAAAAAAGGAAAACTTTGTCGTAACTTTTTACCCCAAATCATGATATATGTGACAGTGTTACATTATAAGTAGGATGTAAAAGAAGTTTAGTAAACCAAGTGGAATCATCCAACTTGAATTACAAAAATACGCATAGAGTCAATTGAAGAGCAATGCATGTTTACCTCCTTTTCCTTTATTGCATTTTCAGAAATTGGTAACATTCTATTGCGCATCATGTACTTGGTGGTCTTTTTTTAGAAGATGGACATTTTAAATATATTTAGACCTTTCTGACCTTAATGTTGTTCACTAGTCGAATCGTCCTCAGTTGAGTTAGAGATCTCTGAGTCTTTAGACCTCGCAATTTATTTTCTCCTTTTTATTTTTCCAACACTATTGTTTGACTCAAATCCTGAATCCAATTATTTTCACAGCTATTGGAAGAACACTCATACCTAGATATTTCAGAAGTATATTTGAAGGTGGTGTCACAGACCTTCATTATCTTCTGAAATATCCCAAAGAATCATTTCACAATACAACAATCACATTAGATTGTGAACATGCTTTTATGGTCACTCAGCATGGGAAGCCAATGTTCACAAATGTAAGTTATATTTCATTATTATGTACTTAATCATGAAATTTATTTATATATATACATATTATATATTTTTAAAACATATATGAAGAGGAAAATTCTTACTTATTCACAGGAGTATTTTTAATTATAAGCAATGGTTCTTGATTTCTTTTGATATGTAATATAATATATATTTGTCTTACCTCCTATTATCCTGTGCAAGCCAATAAAATCGGAATGCTGCTTTATTAAATTGATGCTGTTTCATTGGAAGGAATCCTTAAAATAGAATCCTTTCTTCATAGTTTATAATACAGTATTGGAATGACTGCCAATTAATTGGAATTAGAATAAAAATGTTGCTCGAACCCTGATATTATTATTATAATAATGAAAATAGATCAACAGCAGTGGCTGAAAAAAAACAAAAACAACAAAAAACACTTAATAAGCACCAGTTGGTATTGTATAATAAAAGTCTGCTCCCAGCATACAACATTTACTGAGACTTACTCAAGATGTGAATTAGAATGCACAGGTAAAGGCCTATCAAATAAATGTGGACTGATGGTAACAGATAGACAAGGTGTTAGGTTTTGCTTATAATTGGCAACAACTGCACCGAAAGATCAATGATGAGACAAGACTCATGCCCAATGCACATGATGCTTTGTTTCTTTCTTTTTTTGTTGTTGTGTTTTTGCATTTTCAAACATAGTGTACACCCAGCCTTTGCCAATGGATTTTGAATTTATTATCTCTTTGTAATTGTTTGTTTGTAGCAGACATTTCTCACAGCAAGATTAATTTGAACATTTCAGCAGGTCATAACAGAAGGGAGGTTGGTCTTAGATTTCACGTTTGATGACCTCATGAGAATCAGATCATGGCATTTTGGTATCAGGCAGCATAGAGAACTCATTCCACGAAGTGTCATAGCCATGCAGGTAAAAATATTTTCTTTTTTTTAACAATTTCACTAGCTTATCAAGTAACGTCCTGTAAAGGCCTATATATATATATTTATGACTCTTTAAGTTGATTTTCCCCACAATAATGCAAACTGCAGACAGCACACTTTTACAATACGGAAACACATAGATTACCTAGCAGTTGTTTTAGATTAATAATGCTATCAAACACCAACAAGGTTTCTTGGCTGGTTGCCACAGTAAAGCACCATAGTTCTCCCCCAACTCTATAGCTGCTACTTATTCTCACCTGAATGATTGAGATTTAAAAGTGCCTTTCATCCTTTGACGCACAGCTGATGTTACCTCACCCGACAATTTCACAGTCAGTGTCACTTATATTTTTACAGAATTAAGTGTGAATACTGCTAAATCATTGGAACTCCTTTTTGTCATATAATTCCTATTAACTAGATCCTACTATCATTATAATGACATATAATAGGTAGATTTCCCCTCAAAATGTTCCAAATTCTGCGTATAAGAAATCCTAACATTTTATGGTTCAATCAAACTAAATGAGTTTCCAGTGAAGTGAAGGAATTTGTTTGGAATGAGACAATATTATAAATCATTTAATTTTCCTTCATAAACTGACAACCAAAACAACCCGTTTTAAGAAAATGCTAAAAGTACCACCAATTGAGGAATCCTTATTAGATACCAACCGAAATTCCCCAACTTTTACCTATGGGACCACCTGAAAAGTCTTGCCTACAGGAGAAAAGGTTTGAAAACATTTGTGAATGCAAGGAAGGTAGAAGAGCTGCCAGTTTCTAGTCATTCTCTCTCTCCAACTCAGAATCCTTTGATTCATGTCCACATGACTAAAATTCAAATGCAATTTTCATCTTCAACCTGTCTATTGATTTAACATTTAAAAATGTGTGTGAGTATTGATTGAATCACAAAGGTGTCTTGTTATTTGATTTTTTTGTTCATTTGTGATTTTAGTCGGTTTTTTTGCTGTTGCAAAAATTATTCGATTTCTTTAACTATAGGCTAACAAATGTTCCTTTTGGATGTGTTTATTGATTCTGAAATTAGTTTTGTGTTATCGAGTAATAGAGTAATTTGTATACATATTGAATTTTCACATACTGAATTTTTTTCCGGATCACCCTGTTTACTAGGGACTCGCAGGTTCAGCGGTTAAGGTCATAAGTTCGAAATCTCCAAGTAACACATGCATATTTTTTTTTTTTGCGTAAGCAAGAAAATTTACCCCTGTTGCTTCACTTGACTCAGGTGAAAATGGATAGAGCTGCGAAAGTAATCTGAAATAGACTTCAGCCTAGCATCCTTTTCAGAAAGTGATAGATCTAATCTGTCACTGTTTGCTTCATGCAATGGAAACTGGGATAAAAGTTCGGCCCCAAGAGCCGTAATGCTTGCAAGGACTACTTTACTACTACTATCCTGTGTACTACAATTGCAAACATTAGAACTTTTCTTTACATCTGCCACTCTAGTACTAGTAAAGACTCTAGTGTCTTGCTTGTCAATTTTTTCCTTTTTCCTTTTCCCTATTTTTAAGAGAATACATAATGAAGGGCTTGGGGTTTATTTTTTGTTTGTTTTTGTTTTTATTCATCCAATGTAGCAAGACCCTGCCATGGTGGAACAGCTGTCTAAAAATATTACAAGGATGGGGCTTACTAACTACACATTGAATTTTCTAAGGGTGAGTCTTGAAATTTGTTTCTTCTTTAAATCATTATTATTTGATGTTAAGCATTAAGAGAATAGGGAAAATCAAAATATCAAAGGATTTGGAAATACAATAAGAAATGTGTAGTAGGCCTATCTTGAAAATAATACACATTTTCCATCAACTGGAACTTAATGAGACATCATTTTTCCCTTTGCTGCCATGATCCAATAATGCAGTTTTTGTTGGAAGATTTTTTCAGCAATTGAGGGATTGCCGAAATTCCCAAAAGCTCTTTATTGACTGATGAATTATCAATTATCATTGCTTTTCAATTCCACCTTCTTATAAATTTTCCTTCCCCAGTTGTGTGTGATTTTAGAGCCAATGCAGGAGTTGATGTCAAGACACAAAGCCTACGGGTTGAACCCCAGAGACTGTCTTAAAACTACCCTTTTCCAAAAATGGCAGCGAATGGTTGCGCCGCCAGGTAAAGGCAAGCATCGTCCCAAAAATAAGTATTGTCTATTGTGTTGGTTGCCCCTTGCTTGGTCTGTCAAATTGCATGCTGCTTTCCTTCCAGCATTGGTAAGTCTTTGAGCCTTTTCCCTAAACCGACTGGATGCGTTGATCAGTTGTGAAGGACAAAAAGTAGAGTGTGTATACAATGCACTCCTCCTAGCACAACCCTGGATCGCATGACCCTCTTGTAACGATGACTTTTTTCTTCTTCCTCTCTCTTTTCTCTTTTTTCCTTTGCTTCTTTTTTTTTGTTTTTTGCCCCAGCCAACTTTACTTTTTTTTTTTTTTTTTTTTTTAAAACCTCTGTTATCTTTCCAACATGATAACACATATATACAATTAAACACATCAAAACTCACACTATCGCATTGCTAAGCCTAATGGGTGCTAATCAAAAGAAACAGGCTAATCGAGGTTGACTTACACTAAATTATTAAATTTCTCATTCATGCTGCTTAACTCCTACAATGCCAAGGGGGGTTTCCACATTCGTGCCTGACATTTCTAGAAACGAACCTATGCCAGAGGTATTAATAAGAGATTTGTAGTTATGATCAGTTGAAATACATGAGTGAAATCTGTACATGGCATACACCACTTTGAGGGGAATAAATGGAGACAAAAGTCAAAAGGAAAACCTATTGCCAACGCATCGTGGATTAGCTCAAATGCGTAAATCTATATCAACGATGTATCATTGATTAGCATTAAAAGAATTAAGCCTATGTTCCTGATTGTAAAATTACAGTAGCCACTGCAAAGCTACACCCTGTAAGTGGCACGGTTCACCACATTGGGGGATTCTCCAGTGTTACTGATTTTTTACTCACTAATCACACCACCATAAATGCAATACAAGGTTTACCTCACATCAACAAGCTGCAACGAAATGCATGTATTGCAAGCCAGTTGCGGGTTTCATTGGTTAAATTCGCGGAGTCAGAAGCTTAGTATGACCAATTTCCCATGGTCCCATCCATGTCGTGCAAACCACTAGAGTGGACTGTGCTGAGATGATAGTAAGGAGTTACAGCCTTTTACAGACCTTAGAAATGTAATTTCTCTTAGTTGAATTTTTAGATGATTGATGGCATCTTGCGTTGAAGCATTGATTACATCTCATTTCCATTTATAATACTACAATGGCAAGTAGGATATTGCACTCGATTTTTATCATGATTTTGTTCATTCTTAAATTAAAAGGAGCAGAGTCTTCTGTTCAAGTCAGTTACTGAAATATATTATTCGCTTTAGATTTAGATTTATCTAATCCCTGTTTGGTTCATCTGAGGGAAGCGATTGTCATCAAGTCAAACGCATGGAATATTGACAAATGCATGAAGATGAACATACATTTCTTCTTTCTTTCTTCATCTGTCCCCATTTCTATCTTTCGGTGTATGGGTTTGCGTACCCGCAATGATCTTCCTCCACACCACCCTGACATTTCCTGCTTCCTTCAATGAAGGTTAGGTTTCTTTCTCTCAAAGCCTCTCTGATCTCCTCATCCCACTTT
>JBCJKF010002577.1:0-11928 GCA_039654545.1 Plocamopherus ceylonicus
CTCTCTCTCTCTCTTTCTTTTGTTCTCTGTTCTTATGTATTTGTAAAAAGTAATTCGATAAAACAAGTTTAATCGGCTACAAAATATGAAATCTACCTTATAATATTCTGATTTTTTTTGTTAAAAATTATTATAGTTTTCAACGAAGAGATTTTGCGCGCGTTAAACACGCCATATTCAGAGAGTATTAATATTTATATCATTTTGATCACATATACTTTTTTCATGTTTTTGTTCACTTTTACTCCTCTTTCGTTCCTTACTCCAATTGTACACGATGATTATTTTGTTTTAAGCATATAAAGTACAAAAGGTGACCAAAATAGACATCTTAAACAATTAAATAAACAATAATTTACCTCTAGCCTTCCGTGTTGTGCGACGTATCTGCGTACGCATGAATGCCGCGACGGGTTCATACGAATTGAGACGGAAAGACCCGAGCGCCACCGACCGATGACAGTGACGTATGGCGGCGAGGTCAGATTGCGCGCTCTTTCGTTACCTGTTGCGTTTGACAACACGCGCGTGTGCGAATGTTCGATTCGCTCGGAGATACGCAAAAGTAACAATTTAACGCAGGTTATTACATGTTGTTCGCGTAAGTGCTTCAAAGGAGAATATATTTCGATGCTTTAAGTGTGAAATGTTTATATTACGTACGCGCATTTATCACTCGTGCGTAGTATAACCTAAAATTGAACTTAGAGAGTGAAGTTGACGCCGGCGCGCGCCAAATATCACAATTACGAATGTGGCGGTACTGATTGCGTCGTCGCTAACAAGCTACTATTGTTGTCGTCGCTAAATCGACTTTTCGGTGAGTATTCTTATATCAGATTAGAAAATTATCTAACGCTTGTCTAAGACTTCGCATCTATAAGACTTGACCTATATTAACGTTTTTTATCAACTAAGTTTCTAACATAGTTAAATCTTTAAAAATTGATGAATTATATTATTTTTGTGTCTGTTTCTACTTTTATGGTGCATATTATATAAGAAAATTGGAATGAATAGAAACTTTATTTTGTTATTTATTGGGTCTTTTTTTGACAGCAGGCTAATGAATTATGCACATTGTTATTTATTGTGCCATTGTTAATAGCTGTGCTATATATGAGAACCATCAATAGGTTTGAATATATATTTGGCATTGAAGATTTTGCAATATTTATTATTTGAAGATGGCAGATTATCTTTCTGCTGAGCTTACAGCCACTTGCGCTGTACTTGGATACTTTGATGGAACTGATTACCACTTAGATAAAAATTGTTTAGGTGAAGATATTTACTTTATGTATATATTTCTAAATATAAACGAGAAAAAGTAATTAATTAAATATAAATTATTTGTTGGTATAGATGTTATAAAAGATCTTATCAGATATCTTAGAAGAGATGATGATACACATACTATAAGACGTTTTCTTGGTCGAACAAAATTATTACAAACAGACCTTGTAAAGATTTTTATACATCATGTTAAGTATACTGAACTTTGGGATGTTTTATTACGGTATGTAATATTAATTATCAGCTAAAAAACATTGTGCATGAAAAAGATTGTACAATTTTTTGCAGGCATAACTAAATTTTGTTATTTTTTTTTTAATAATAGATTACTTATTAATTTAACAAGTTCCACATTTGTAATCTATAATGAGCAAATACCAACTGAGAAAACAATGTATAGTTTATATCAACAAATAAATTCACATTTACAAGAATATAAGGCAGCATTAACTGATGAAAATGTGTGGTTGACAGTAGCTGGACGGTTGGGAAAATTACTTAATATTGTGAGTGACAAAAATCTTTGTTCTTTGATCATGTGTTTGTATATGTGTGCGCCCTCATCAGCTATAGAATAATTTTTATTTTATAGGATAGTACGGAAAGAGGGGAGGAAAATGAATTAACACTTGAAAGAATACTTGTTTTTATTAGAAATGTATTGCAAGTTCCACCTAATGATAATGATAAAAGAGGTGATAATGATGCTACTGTTCATGATGAGGTGCAAATTGTTATATTAGAATAAATTTTTTGCATTTTTTAAAACAACATAGCATATTGAATATTATTTCGAGTTACAATAAAAAATGTTTTTTTATAGATATTATTTGCATTTCATGCGTCGGGTATAGTGGATATACTGTTGTTCATTGTCAGTAATAATAAGGAACAACAGTATCACATGCAAATTTTGGAGGTAGATAAAAATATAAATTACATATATTCTTTTTATTTTCATATTTGAGAATAACTTTTAGAATAATATTGTATATTACTTAGAACAATTTATTATTCGTAAATAAAAAATAGTATTATCTTTTTATATCTTTGGTTAGATTATATCTTTGATGTTACGTGAGCAAAATGCAAGCCAACTGGCTGCATCTGGTTTGCAACGTAGTACTGCTGAAAAAGAAAATGATGAAGCTAAACTTGTAGCATTACGAAAAAAGGAATTACACGAAAAAATGGACAAAATAAAAAAATATGCTGGATCTAGGTGAGTTTATATCACATTTACTAATAAGATTATTATATTAATTGATTAATGAAAGAGAGAAAGAGAGAGAGAGAGAGAGAGAGAGAGAGAGAGAGAGAAATTAATAATAAAATTGTAAGATATTAATACATCTATAAGTTTATGATAAACATCCAAACATGTGCAAATTAAAAAGGGAAGGACCGTTATTATAAAATCCAAATTAATTTTTAACAAATGTTTAAGTAAAATATTTAAAATATAAAATGACATTTTTTCTGAGTAACATAATCATTTAAAATAAATGTACACAAATAAATGTAAACAAAAAAATAAAAATTTGATTGAAAACAATGATTGAAAAGATTTATCCGGATACAATTGTTTTCAAAATTAAAACAATTCTCTGAACATATATTCTATTTATAGATGTTTTATTCGATATCAGCGTACGGAAAATGTCTGTATAATGAGAACTAAATTTACTATAACTTTATTCATATGTTTATTCATACTTTAGTCACATTCTTTGGTATTATGAAACATGTGAAAAAGCACTTTCATGAATATCTACCGCATAATTATCGTTTTAATGAGCGACTGCAGTTAAAAGCCCGCGATCATAAAAATGGGATGACTAAAAGGTGCCGATTGCTACTTGACGTCTTTGAGGATTTTCGCGACGGCGCGGCGATGCGATACGCGTATAATGAATATGACCTAGTTTTTAAAACAGGACTACCCGAAGCATGAATAGAAGCTTTTATCCACTTGTTGGAGAGAAGCGAGCCATATTCTTGTAACGAGCGCGCGTTCCAGAAGCCCGTGGATGCGCGCATCCCTCCCGTCTTTGCGAAAGGCTTTTTACGACTTGAAAGGGAATGTGCGATGAAAAGATCCCTTCGCCTTCCTCGTGTTTCCTATCGATCGATGGAAAGATAATTTGATCGGAAAACGATAAAGCAGCACCTAGCTGTGTTACATAGATCTTTTGATAGCAACAAGTAAATATAGTAACGAAATTGGATGGCTGTGTCGTATATGCACTTATCGTGATACACAATGTTTATATATATATAATTTTAGCTTTTAAATTATTTTTGTAAGAATTATTTTATTTGAAAAAATTGTTGCTTTTGAAAATTACAATGTTTTTTCTAAATTGAAATTCAAGAAATTGATTAGAAATTATAAATTATCAAGCATTTTAATTTTTTTTGATGAGGGATGCGTGCTTTAACAAACTCTTCGGAAAGTTAATCGGAAAGTTAATTGCTTGTTTAAAAAAATTTGGAAGAAAGTAATGGAACCAAGTTTCTTGCAAAAAAATAGGAGAAAATCGATGGGAGTGCGCGTCTTCGTCATTTAGGAAACTACCTGTTCTTGACAGCTATCTTTTATTGCATTGATTGGACTTTTGGGAGTCATGATTGAAATTGAATTTTAATAATCTGGCTTTTTTTTTGAGTAACATTAGAGCATATTATTTTAACTTTGCAATTTTGTGCACGTGTAGAGGCCAAAGGAAAAAGAGACGCAAAATCAAGACAAATTTAATTTTTATTTTTTGATATTTTGTATATTCTATTTGCATTTCTTTGAAAAATATTTTTGCATAAAAGGTTAATTTCTGAAATTATATGTTCTCTTATTTAATTAATTAGACATTCACGATTTGGCGGTACTTACATTGTACGGAATATGAAAGCAACTGGAGAAAATCAAATGATATGTCATAAACCGTATCAAAAAATCGAAACCTTAGAATTTGGTCACAATAAGGTAAATTTCGTAAAATTGATTAATGATGTTTCTTTACTTTTTTATGATATCTAAAAACATTTAATTGTAAAAATAGTTTCAATCTTGTATTATATGAATTATATGAAGGGGAATCAGTAAATAAATAATTAGAAGGCACATATCTTTTATAACAGAAAAGAGTGAAACGACGTAAAGACAAAATGGGCGTACAGGACGCTAAAGTGGAACGTACATCTGTTCTCAGTGTACGACTTTTTCTGAAAGAATTTTGTGTGGAGTTTCTTAGTGGAGCATACAATCCCGTAATGAAATTTGCTAGATCTTGTATTATCAATGTCACTCAAGGCGAAGCATCTGAAACAACTTCCTATCTGTGGGCTTTGCGTTTTTTTATGGAATTCAATCGTCATTACAAGTTCGAAGTGAAATATGTGAGGTAAATCTTGGTACTTTTCAACTTTCTTATAACAAAATCCACATTGTTGCCGAGTGCACACCCTGCTAAAAGACAGAAAGCAAGACAGTTTCTGAACTCGTTTTACGCATCGTCGCTTTCTTTTGGATCTTGTGTCTAGAAAGAATTCTAAAAAAATTCTCTAACATCTGTGTGCGAATCTAATTTTATAACATGAAATAATTTTTATAATTATTTTGAACGTAGAAACTATTAAATAGCCAATGGGATTTTGTAGAATGTATTAATATTGTTCGCCCGATATCGATGATGTATCAACATTCAATTATTTTGTTTTATACTAGAAATTGTACAAGATTAGTTCGCGGAAGAATATTTTATATTTTTACACGTTTTCCGTTTAAACAATAGATACTACATTCGAATTATTTTTATGATTTGGATTTTATTTACAATTTAAATTTTATTTATGATTCATTATTTGTAGAGTACTAGGCAGCAATGCATATATATTTCTGTTTGATTTAGTTTTAATGTTTGATTAAATTGATTCTTTTCATATCCGCAAGCCTGTAAAATAGATTGTATCAATTTTATATATTTTTTTATATAAATTTAAATTCTTCTATTTTTTGTATTATTAATAATCAAGTGTAATTTATTATTTTATTGATCCATTGATTTATGGATTTTAGCGAAACCATATCCACAGAAGTGTTTTATTTAGTACAAAGACAAATGGAACAATATTACGAAATGATGATAACCGATAAAAAAAAGATACCGCTTTGGTCTCGTAGGTTGCATTTAGCATTAAAAGCATATCAGGTATGAACTTATACGTAAAATCAGCATTTCTTGCTGAATATCTGAGAAGTTGACGAAAAAAATATATTTTAGGAGCTTCTTAATACTCTTATGGTAATGGATAAGAGTATAGATCACGGTGTTAAGGAATCCAGCAAAATAATTAAAAGTAACATCTTTTATGTTCCGGAATATCGAGAAACGATACTCTCTCAACTTTTGTGCTTTGACGAGACTAAAATGTCACGGTAAGTGTTCCTAGAAAATTTTGGAACAGAATAATTAATAAAAATTATCTAAAAACAGAAAAAAAAAACGAATTAAATGCATCTCGTTATAGCTTTTAATTTACAATCGGCAATCATTCCTATTTAATTCGGTATCTTACCGTAAATCTGTCGCTAATTTTTAGTAGGTCGTAATAAAAATAATGCAGATATCACAAAAAGTTATGCGATGCGTCGCCGAACAATCGCGTCTGTACCGGGTGAATCCGCGTCGCGTCTCATGGAGAGAGAAAGAACTCTTTACCGAAAGTTTTATCTACCGCAGACAGATTGATTCACTTTCGGATCAATCGGTTCGACCAGCCAGGAAGCCACTCTGGCTCCCTCCGACGCCATTTCGACTATTTCTCTTCTTCGGCTGGGTCTCTCTTCCCTAGCTTCTTGTACACACCAGTCTCGCTTGTTCCTTCCTTCTGCGCGATTCCTTGGCGGAATAAACAACTTTTATCGACCTTCCGGACGGCGAAATGGGAAAAGGCGGTGGGCGTTCAACTTGCTACGAGTTTGACGGGTTTTGCGCGGATTTTCACGACGGAAATGTAAGGGCGGCGCGACGTACCGCAATGCCACGTTGCTGCTACTTTGACGTTATATAGCAACGACGAAAACAGGACGACGTCAAACTTTAGTTTTCATAGTAGTAACGTTACCAAAACTAAATTGACAAATTAATGCACGGGTAACGAGATTGAATTAATTTCTTGTCACAAGAAAGGAGAAAGCGGTTTAAGTTGATTGTTATTCTTGTGACTATACACATAAAATAATATATAAATTACGCATTTTTTTAGGCAATATTTAGTGGACCTTATAACGACTCTTCACATATTTCTGAAAATGCTTGAACATTTTTGCCAGAAAGGCCAACGGCATCTCGTGGTTCAACAAATGAAGCTAAAGCGAAAAAAGGCTAAAAAACGAAAAAGTAAGATTTATTTATATAATAATGAGAAAAATGTTTAAAATAATATAAATTAAATTTGATATGCAAAAAAATTGTTTAAACAGAGCCTGCTCATCAGGAGAGTGCAACTCCAGCTCCTACTTTAGAAGAACGTTGGGATATTATTGGTCCTGAATTATCTGCTATAATGCGAGATGCCGTCATACCAGAAATGATACCATTTGACGCAACCTTAGATACGCCTATTGACGATCAGAAGTACGTAACTTTGTATGATTGAATTAATCGAAATAATTTATTTTATTCAAATATTTACGTCATTATTGATGTTTTTAAAATGCAATTGAAATTACGCATCTAAGTTTTAGTTTCTATTTTAATTTATAGATCAGATGCCATGAAGAAAATACAGAAATTAATGCGACAGAGGAACTTAGAACAAGCGCTTGGTCTCTTACGTGCAGCAAGGTAAGATACTTGTTTGTTTTAATCGATTACCGGAAAGTAACTCGTCATGAAACTTTTTATGCCGAAGCGATAACAACGTCGCTTATTCTCGTGTTTATTTTAAGAATTAATTTTACATTTAAACTGTCATTTTGCAATGCAACGAAATCCTAACAGATAGTATTAATTTTCTTGCTGTTTTATGAGAATAAAGTATAACAGAAATTACTTGAATGCTTGTGCTGTAATAAAACATCACGTGTAATTTTTCGTTTGTAAAGTTATATATTAATATATCGCGGTGAATTAATATATGAAAATTTTTTTGATTCTATCGCGATAAAAGACCGTTTTTATATAGTGTGTTTTTGTATAGATCTATGTTTACATTTTTTAGTATTTATTTTTTAAATTATATAATTTTTTATATAATTAATATAAAAGCTTCTTTATCTTTTTATCTTATTTGTTAGGACATTTATAAAGTAGAGTATAATGTATTTTCCGTCGACACTGGAGATAATTTCATGACCGACATTAATTATGGGAATTTTGAAAACTTTATTTTAATAAATAGATGTTGATTACGTTAGAATTGAATAGCCGGTAAGAACTGGAATTTATTTGTAAACTCGAATTTTTGATGCGCGTTTTGAGCTAAAAAAAATAATACACGTAAAATATATAATTTTACGAGATATTAATACAGATATTTTTTAAGTATGTAATAATTATAATTTGAGAGAAAAAGAGAGAGATACATTCTCTTACGTATAATATATAATATATAAAATAGCTTCTCATAATTAGATTATTTCCACTTAAAAAATGAAAGGCTTCTTTAAAAACTTTGATAAAGAAAATCTTAATGAAGAACATTATCTATTTGTCTCGCAACTCTTATTAAATATTTTACTACAAATCTGATAATATATATTAATTACACGTATTGACTTGTTGGAAATTTTTTCGGTTTTGTGCACCGACCAGTCATACGGCCAATTAACTGGCGAAAAGCCAGGCGTTTGCACTGCGGCGGATATTTACATTACATTAAATCTGAAAGGGATCTGCTGCGCTCTCTTGTAACGCGCCGTATATACCGGTTCACCGAGGTGAACGGATACCCAACCAACTCTTTGAAGTGTTCCACCTCTAAATGTGCCTATGAGTCATGTCCCTCCGTCAACTTGTTTCTGCATTCCACCTCGTCAAACCTTCTCGCTCTAAGGCTTAATCGCCGCTTCGATGCTTTCGTGAGATTCGATACACCCTCGTTGATAAACTCGCCGACATGTAAATAGATTTCTCTTTACGTCTCTTCATCTCAAAGCCTTTTCATCTTTTTGTTGAACGCAAATGCGCATACATAGTTCACAAACATTTCGAGTTTTATTTTATTTTTTTTTTTTTTTTTTAATAAAAAATGATTTTCAAATACCATTGAAGAACAACATTTATAATTTAAGATGAGAGTTTGTCAAACTCGGACATTTCAAAATAATGTCGTCGTTCCACAATAAAATATAATTTCAACTGAAAATACACGATCCATAACGTTACTAATCTTTAACTTTATTAGTTCTGTCAGATTAGAGTGCCATGATATAACCGCGGGGATAGAAGAGCAGTTTTTATCGTCGCTGCCTTCTTCTATCATAAAGCTATGAAATTATAGTCCTTCCCGTGATTTTTCTTTACGCGGTATCGTTGCTGCGAACTACTTTGGGAGATTGTACGTAATATTCCATCGTCCATTTTATGGTGGGGAGTAATGTTTACTATAGCCGGTACACAATGGAAGTCTACAAGATCATGCCGACCTTGTGCACACAAGGGGATAAAAGTAGCAGACTATTGACTACGTCGTATATAGACTATGTCTGGGCCTAGACAATATTATTAATAAGACATTTACAGTAATACGTAGGTATATAAGTCAAACAGTCTAATACCTCATGCTTTTCGTGTACACGTCTTGGTTTCTCGGTTACGGATAGTGCTTCTGGTAATCGTGTTTCGTTTGCCTAGCAAATACTCTGTCGTCTGGCTACTAATTTTAACCCCCTAATTTTCCACTTGCACCGTCTGCGTTCCTTACAGTGATTTTAATTTTCAAGGATTACATAATGTAAAAAAATACAGAGAATGATTATGAAGAAAAAAATTGCTAAATTGTTAATTTATTATTTCTTTCTGTTTGTTTCTTATGTAAATAAGTGCAGATTGATTTAATGATTTTTGCTCGCGAAGAAAAATTTTAACTTTCCTTTTTCTATTTATTTTGAAATATCGATTTGCGATTATTTTACAGAAACAGATTTTTAGATTTGTTTATAGGAATGTTGAGAATACAAATTGTTTATAAGACGATATTAATTTTTATTTTCATTATGTACTGGACTAAAAGAATGATGAAGAAAATGAAAATAATCGAAGTTCTTAAAAAAAAGAACTACAAGTAATGCGCGATATCGTATCATTTTAAAGATTTTTTTCGCGACAATTTAATATTTAAAATTACGAAGGCTGATTTATCACTTTGTCAAGCATGAGAATGAACGTGTCAAAATTATCCATTTCGTGTTTGGCAAAGCGGTATCGGCTTGTATGTCGGAACGTTGAGTCGAGAAATGACGGCGGCGACGACGACGACGACGACGACGATGACGACGACGGCGACGACGACGACGACGGGCACAGCGCGTCTGAGAGATTCCATTGTCACGGAACTTGAAATCGGGGGATAATGGGAATTGTATGCTGCTGAATTTCTATTCAGGCAGCCAGCAGCCGCGCCATACGAGCCACTTCTTCCGCTCGGGGGACAGCAGCCTTCCTCTTCTTTTGCGTTTTTACCCTCGCGTTTGCTTATTGGATTCATCTCTAGCGGGGAAAATTTCGGAAAGCTTTCGAAGGTGAATTAGACTTCCTTGACCTGCAATTCTGAAATGCTCTATACGGCGTTAGTCGAGACATAAAATGATTAAACCACATTTCTTAAATAGAATCTCGAATTGAAAATGATTTAAGAATGCTTTTTTTTTTATAAATCGAGCTTTGATTATACATATCGATAAACTATCGAGAAATTATTTATAAATAAATGTTACTTGAATAAAATTTGTAGTCCAGCCTTAACTAAGCTTTATTTAATTTGATATATTAAAAGTATTATAACAAGTCAAATGATTTTGTTGAATGTTCTTTTAATCTAATGATTTTTGTCTTAGATTCAAAGGAGAAATTTGTTTCTAACAGAGAAAACTCGTTTTACACACGGTAGTTGCGACTCATCCGCTGTATGGCTTACGTGGATATCTGCTATGTAAACGGGGACAGATCATGTCCGACTTGAATCCGAATCGTATATTGTAAAACATACGAATGTGTATTGCGTGTATATGCATAAAACGAGACACATTGTAGGTTCATATGCCGTCCATGCATAGAACCGTCCATACGTTTCGCTTTTATATGGTAGAATTGCAACTAAGTGCGATTTCGTGTCAAGTGACCAAATCCAATTCTCGGATTTTAATGCGACTCCGACATTGTTAAGATGATATAAAGTAGGAATGATTTTCGTTATTAATTGTGCGACTATAATGGAATGAGGTAGAAAAGATTTTCATCGTTATTGTTTTATGATTGAAAGACTATGATTACATCGTATATTGATGAAAGCATTCTAATATATTTTATATATTTTCCTTGGCGATTCTTTGATTTGTGGATTAATGTTGTGTACTATATGTTCTCAATTATAAAATTTACTTTAAGAATAGATTTAAAATTAGATGACAATGCAAAGTTTTTTCTTTTTGGGAAAATATATATAATTAAAAAAATACAGGAGATTTTTGGTGAAAATTTGAAGGAAATAAAATGATATTTGAAAATTATTTCGTCGTGTAATATAAAAAATGTTAAAAATGTTTCATCATTAGCTACATCCTTTTTCGGAATGTTTCTGCGGACGTGACTTCACCCTTGTCCTCTAGTCACGTTCGCACATGAACTTCTATTTTCTTTTTTTTAAGCATACTGAAATTTAAAATGTTTTTACTGCGCATTTATGCTGATATCGTCCGCGCGTTTTATATAACAGAATGTGAGAGAATGCGTTATAAAAGTGATAATTAAAAGATAAATTTTTGTAGTGGGCATTAAATTTAGAATATTTAATCTACCTCATTTATATGCGAAATTCCATATCGCATAGTCGGTTAATTCATTATATCTATAATGAAGCAGTATACTGAATACTAAGAAATTATAGGAAATTCGATTCGAACGAAAGGGGACATCGTTATGTACAGAGCGAAGGAATGCTGTCATTCCTTAGCTTCTCGATGGGAAACCTGAAGTGCTGGTGAGAGCATCTAACATTCCATCGTTACGAAAATAGTCAGATGGGAAAGATAGGTTTGGTTAACAATGCTAATTAATAGCATTTAACAGGAAGCAACCTTTTTAGTATTCTCTATTTGAAAAATTTTGAAAGATCATTTGAAAAAGTATAAAAATACACAATATTATGTATGAAGAAGTATGATGGAATTTGGATAATTTTATTCGAATTTAATTTGCATCTCAAAATAATTTAATACTTTTAAATATATATATCTGTTTCTTTTATGTAAAAACATTCACAAAATTTATTATCAGCATAAAAAATAGCTGACTCTGTTCTTCTTTCAAATTTTATCGACAATATTCTTCTCAAAACATAATTTATACTAATAGTAAGAATTGTAAGAATTAATATCCTTATCATATTAATTAATGTTAATATATATAAAGT
>JBCJKF010003243.1:0-11917 GCA_039654545.1 Plocamopherus ceylonicus
TCTCTCTCTCTCTCTCTCTCTCTCTCTCTCTCTCTCTCTCTCTCTCTCTCTCTCTCTCTCTCTCTTTCTCCATATGTATCTCTCATACACATATTTGCATACACATATACATTGATACCATCAAGAGTCAAAGCTCAGGATTTAAATAGTTCAGTATGTTTTTAGCAAAGACAGAAACGATTTGGAGTACCGCTTGCAGTGAAAAAGCAACCCCCAAAATGAAACACTAAAGCGAGTATTAATACAAAGCAGATTCAAGTGACGGTAGGTGCTATTTATAGAACAAACGCATACAATGCACTTGAACAAATGGTTGAAGTGACAAAACGTTTGGATAACATTAATGACAAACGTGTTATATGGATCGGGGGAGGGGGGGGGGGGAGGGGTACCTAAATCGTCCCCACTAATGGAACATGTACACGTAGCGAATGGTCCTGAGGAATAGTCCCTCGCAGTACAATCATGCATTACAGAGGTACATTCGCCGCAGTACAGATTGCTCAAATAGAAACGTCATTGTCTGAATCCATTGGTACAGGACGGCAGCGGGACGGCGCCGGCTGTTCTGCGGTACCGCAACGAGTCTTTTTTTATTGGGACTCAAGAGCGATTATATGCCGTAGAGGTGACGCAGAGAAAAATGTGGGCATGGCGCCTGAGTAATATTTCCCACGAAAATGCCACGTTGCATTGTGGGCGCATCGAAACAAAGCAAAATAGGCGCAAACATGCCGTGCCTTACCGTGTCTATGGTTTTAAACATTGAAATTGCCGCATGCGATACAGCATATTTCTTCCCGCTGCCGTCCCTGTGTCGTTCCGTTTCCGCGCATATGGACTTCCACCTTAAATGTAGCCGTCGCAAGTCACAAACGGGAGTGATGTCAAGGGGAGATAACTCCGTGCTGGCGGGGAATAGGTGTGGTTCAGGCTGGCAGGTAATTTCTTCCGTGACATAATCGAACGATCGTGCCCTGCGTGTAAATGGGACTTAAGACTGGTCACTTGAGAGTGTTGTTGGTCATTAATTAAATACCCTATGCCTGTGATTCACAACTTCATTGGCAAAACACGTGTCTCAGGTCTCCAGTAAATGAATAACTGCCCTACTAGAGAGAAAGAAAATACTTGAAATATTCCTCAAAAACCTGTAATATGTCTTGTAGAATCATCAACTTATTCCTGGAATTAGTGACCATGATATTGTCGTAACCGACAACATAAAAACCAACAAAGCATGAAGGCGTCACCGTGCAGTTTCAGTATAGAAAAAACAGCAAATATTGTAAAATTTCAAAAAATGAAACAAAATACTTTAGCCACAAATTCCGACAGAACAGTTATGAAAATGTCGAAGATCAGCAGAAAACACTTTACTTACACCTAAATAGATTGAAACACGACATATTTGAATCAATACCTCTTCAAACAATTTCATCAGCATTGAATCATGAGGCAAATTTAAAGACCTTGGAATATCTTATAATATTATGTTATCATTAAGAAAGAAACAGGAAAAAATGAAACAGAACAGAGACTCATACCAACAATTCGTTAAAAACCTCATCGATAAAGGCTCAACAAAGAAAACAAAAACCTTTGGAATTTCATAAAAAACAGAAAGTGTGGCACTGTTGAAGTGGCACCCATATAGAACATAGGTAGACAAAAACAAAGCTAATAACAATACATTGAATGAATAATTTTGTTTAGTATTCATAGTAGAAAGTGACAGCGTTATTAAAGAGACAAATCCAACATACCCAACAGCCATGAATGACATTACAGTGAGATTTTCAATGGAAGGACTAAAGAAAGTTAAGTATCAGTTTTAGACAAGATAGCGTCACTTGTCTTGTAATTAGTCGACAAACAAATTGCACCACCACTTGCAAAGTTGCTTTAACTGTTCCTTGACAACGGACCTACTATAAAATCAAATAAGGAATACGCCATCATACAACCCATTTACATGAAAGGCATTAGAAGTACGTCTCAAAACTATTGTCCGATTTCACTAACATGCCAAACGTGAGCTACTACAGGAATATCGAAGATGAAGGGGCAACAGTTGCCATACAGCCTAACTGGAGACACATTTTATCAAACATTAGCATCTATCAGTTGGGCTACATGTCTCAAGTCATAAAGTGACTGCAAACTTTTTTTTCGTAGAGCAACTGAAAATCTATGCCAGACGCCACACCTCTCCATTGCTGTCTGTGTCCATGAGCATAAACGAGCATTTTTCATTTTGATCATCCTTGTGTGTTTCCTCCATTTCCATTTCAAGGTCAGAAAGTTATATGTCTTCCTCCTTTGCGTTGGAGGTAGGAACCTCGATAATCGTTCCGTTTTCATGCGTACCTTTGAAACTGATACTCAATATTCATCCATTTATTGGTTCATCACTGAGTTCAGTGAGCGGAAAAATTCATATAAAAAACAGCAAAAGATCTACAAATGATATTGGAAACAGCCAGCGAACGTGAAATATGATGTGCATCATACAAGATTGAGTGTTTTCAGCCGAGACGTTCAAGCGTTAGGCCATAGAAACGAAAGTCCCCAACTAAATATTCACTGAATCGCCAGCTACGATTATTCGCTTTTGTTGTTTTCACTCCGCCCTTACTAGAATTTATTTACATTTCATTTCTAACGACCGACGGAGTATAGGGCGATCGATTATGTCAGCAACAGTCATAGTAAGGGATATAATATAAGGGAGAAGAGAACAGTTGCATGCAGACAAACTAGAGATGGGAAATGTATCAATCATCAACGGCTATCAGTCCCTAAGTACCGGCACATAACTTCCATCGAGTTACCGACAAATATCCATGGCAAACGACACAATGTTGAGCGCCACCGATGTGACTTCAGTCGTAGCCACAACTAGCAACAACGATGGTTTGAGGCTCGCTGTGTGGGTTTTTAAAGTCCTGAAATACATCCGGGTTGTTCAAGTCGCCATTGGCATTGCGGGAAACATCGTGGCCTTTGGAGTGTTGCACCGAAAAGCATTCCGGGGATCGACTTCGGCAGTATATTTGAGGACTCTCGCCATTTAGGATTCGGCCATTCTTATTTTCGTCATCGTAGCCTCCGATACAAAATCACACATAACGATCTGCCACAATCCGATTCTCTGTTATGCTTTCTACTATAGCAGTAGCGTGGCTATGGACATGAGTATTTGGATCCTGATTTTGTTCACCGCTGAACGCCTGATATCTGTGATACGGCCATACGAAACGAAAATTATTCTTTCAGTACGACGATCCGTCACCGCTCTTGGCTTAACTCTTTTGGCATTGTTACTTATTAACAGCCACGACTTATGGTTCATCGATAGGAATCGATGCTAAAAGTGTATAATGATCTACGCGGAAGGAGATATTATATTAAAGGAAATTATCATTCACTTTGACGCCGTTAAAAAGGTAATAGTGCCTGTTCCCTTTATGGCCATTAGCACTGTAGTTATCATTGTTCAAGTCCAGCGCCAGAAAAAGAAACGAGAACGGTACATCAACGCTGAATTTACTGGGAATGGGAAGGCGAGGAGAAAATTGGATCGACGAGTAGACACTTCAAACGATTTTTTCGGTGACATACTCTTCAACACAGGGTCAAAGTTCTACACAAGACATAGCAATCGGCGCCAAACGTACCCCAGAGGTATTGTCAAGATCATCGAGAATTCGAAAAGTTTAAAGAAAAGACAGTCAAAACAAAGGTATGATTATCACCCTGGTTGCCCTAAACGTCCTCTCCATCACCACCAGGGTGCCCCAACGAATCTATAATTTCTACTCAATGAATAATTCAAGCTTTGAATCGTTCTTCGGCAGAGCTATAGTATTTACATTTGTTATGTTCAATCAGACCATGAACGTATTTCTATACGCATGGTAAGGATCCAAGTTCCGAAAAGAACTTGTGGCCTTGATGAAAGACGCAAGGCGTGTGTGCAGGGCTCGATGAATGTGAGCAGATACCGATGTAGCCTACTTGACTGCAATGACTTTCGATTATAATTATCTTAGTCTTAGTCTTCTTTATAGCTGACAAACTCAGATAGCTGAGTATTCTTGTCAACGCGCCTAAAGTTCTTTATTTTTCTAGTATTTTGATATTAGTGTTGTACATTTAAGGATCTGCTTGAACTCTTCTGTACCCTTACTGCAGTTTACCTTGGTAGGCAATTTGTTAAGCAATCTGAATGTATTAGGGAAATATGAATATATTATGGCCATCTACATTTGATGACGGCAGTTTAAATTTTTGAGCACCAGATCTTGCATGACTATAAAAGATTAATTCAAATTCAGTTATAAAATGAATTAAAAGATGGTAAATTATGTTTTAATTGATCCTTTACCTTTTGAAATGTTCTTTGGCACTAATCTTGAGTCGTCTGCTTACGTTCAAAATTGTTCTGAGTATCGAATTTCAAATGTGAAAGTAATAGTTGAGTCTATCAACTATCACAGTCTAACCATGAACCAGTCAGCACAGGCAATCTGTCGATATTTGATTCATTGATAGCATCCAACTTAAAATTAGATCTCTTCTTGATTCCGTTATGGATTTATATCATATTTGTCATACTCACGTAAACATATTTTTTTCTAGATCCATGCCAAATTTAAATGTACTCTGTAAACGGGATAGGGGAGTATAGGGTATCAAGGCTCTTACGCCATTTTTGACCCACCCTATATTAGCATAAGTCAAAAACACACCAACAATTTCAGCCAAATTATGATGGATTAAAAACAATGCTATTTTTTAACGAGCTTGGGGAGCAATAAAGAGGCTTTTCTTCATGTACTCTAGCGACTAATTACTGATTTATACCTACTTGACAATGTAGCTAGTTGCTATTGGTCCAGGAATTAACATTTCTCAGATATTACTTTAAAATGTGCACATTGCTTATTATTGGTCCTGACCATTTTCGAAAAAAAATCAGCATCATTATTAGAACTATAATAATCATCACCACTAGTACTAGTATCTACAGTATTATTACCATGTCCGTTAATAGTGACAATAACATATCTGTAATAGTAATTATTATAAACAAGTCTTAGTATACTGTCAATGTCCCTATTTCAATATAACGGCCTTTCTTATCACATAGTTACAATTAATTTTATTTGTTTATATTATTATATTCTCTGTTTGAAACTGTTTAATATTGTCTGGATTGCTGTCGTCAATTATAGTGTTGTTACAGCCATTCTGGATAAGGATGTGTGTTAGTTGATAACTATTAATGTGAAAGATGCTGTTATAATAAAGGTTGCTATATTTTTCAACATATTTTTCAACATCGGTGTCATCATTGCCATCATGTAACTGGTTTAAAATTAACCTTTTCTGGTTTTGCTTGTTTGTTTTCCCTTGTTTTTGTTGTTGTTGCTTTGTTTTTGTTTTTGTTTGTTTGTTTGTTTGTTTGTTTATATCTCTTTGTATGCTTTTCTTTTTGGAAGACGGGTAAATTAAATAATTTATCTTTATTTAATAATATTATTGTTATCTTTTACTTGTCCTTTTTTCTTTTTGTGTTTTTTTCTACTTTTTATTGTTTGATTTGTTTTTGGTTTTCGTTTTTATTAATATCATTGTAGTTACAATCCGTTTTCCCATTGTATAAACCTCTTTTGTTTTTGTCACATGTCCTGTCGTTGGTTAGCATTAATTTTTATTAGTATTTGTTTAGATGTCCACCATTTGCCATTGCCGAGATTGTTATCACAAAATATGAAGCTGCTGCTTACATTCAGGATAAGAGTAAGTAACTAATGATATGTCGTGAAAGATGCTTTTGTAATAGCTGTTGCTATGTTATTCAACATCTATTGCTTCATTTGCATCATGTTGTTTGTTAGGTTATATTTTTTTTTTTTGCTTTTTTGCGATTTCTTTTTTTTGATTGTGAGTTGGTTCGTTGATTGGTTTTTCTTAAGTTTTGTTTGTTTATTTTACCTTTTTTAAACTCTTTTGTAGGTTTTACTTTTTTCGGAGGTTTTTGTTGTTGTTACTTTTCTATACTAATTATACATTATTTTTATGATTATCTTTAGAATTTTGTTGTGTTTTGTATGGTTCGATTCTATTCAGCTATTCATGTTGAGGTTTTTGCAATGTAACATTTATAAATTACGATTACAACAATCAATTATACAATGTTCCTGTTTTTGCTATCCTCCCCTTTTCCTGTCAAATTGTTGTTTATATTTTGGTGATTTGCCATTGGCGAGAATTCAATTCACTAATGATGTTCAAATCAGTTGAAATCACTCCTTGGTAGGAATATTGCAATTTTTTGGAGAAAGTTGTTTTACTTCGTTCTGGAAATCTACTCTGAAATACTTCTTTATATCCTTTATAATTTGGGTGGAATTAGTCTTCATAAAGAACATGTGGTCACAGAGAAGCCTGTCGGTGCCTCAACGACTGCTTGTGGCAAACAATTCTACATATCCACTCCTCTGCCCCCCGTCACCCCCCCCCCCTCCCAAAAAAAAAATGAAATAAAATAAAATGAAATGAAATAAAAAATATGACATCCAATTTTTTCAATGCATGTCTTTTTCTTGTATTGCTGTGTCGAAAAGAAACGACAAAGAAAACGTCAGACGAGACTCCCATTTGTATCAGGGCCTTGTAAAATCTTTCCTTTTGCGAGACCTTGGCTATCACAAAGCAAGAAGATAAACAACTACTGAATGCATTCCATCGCAAACAACTTAAGAGAGTCCTCCCCTCAAATATCCAACGATAACCCTAAACAAATCTATTTATAAAAACCTTATAGAAAAACAGGCGAGGTTCCAATCTCCTTTCTGTGCTCGAAGCTTGCTGGAGGGTAAAGGATATTTGGACGTCGAACATTTGCGACAAGTCGCCAAAAGCAGGAAACAATGGAAATACCTAGACTAGATAATATACAGATTGTTGTTGTTGTTGTTGTTGTTGTTGTTATCCTTCCAGCAGTTCTTGGGATTTTGCCCTTCGGCTTTGTTTCCTGCAGATGAATTGGCAGGTCTTTTTTTAATGTTCACTGTTGTATAGAGTGTGTTCTCAGTTCCTATTCAGAATGTGGTAGATCTAATCTGCCACTGTCCGCTTCATGCTACGTTTGCGGCGCTGCTCTGCGGCTGACGCTGGGTTTTCGGTCTAAAAAACCAAAAAAGACAAATTTCCCTTCGGGGATTAATAGATGTGTAGGCAAAAAAAAAACGGAGTATGGGAGGGGGGGGGGGGGCAGAGCCTTAAGTCTGATAGTTTTGGGCAGTCGAGTAGGATGCGTGTTGTTGTTTCGTGTGAATAGGAAAATGGGTGGCAATTTGGCGGGTGTTCTGTTTTGATCCTGTTCATAGTGAAGTCAAATTCAATGGAGGACTGGTTGAATGATTGAAGGGACAACGGGAAGACCTCTGTATAAATATATGTGCCACCAAGACTAGGCGGGAACAGAAAGTGTCTGAGCAGGAAAGACCAAACAACAACTTTCGTCTCAGGACAGGACATTTCCCAATCAACTACCATCTGTGTTGCGCCGTACAAGTAGCTGTGTATTGCGTGCTCGTGATAAGGATACAAATAACATTGCTGAATATAGTTTCTTCTTTACTTTTGGACTTTTAAAATTATACACGTATTTTTGAGAGAATATGCTACATTTTAAAATGCATTCTTAAATGCAAATTAGGAATGACGTTTTGTGCTCTTAGGATTTTTTTACAACCAGTAACCAACGTAATAGCAAATTTTTAACTGCTGACCTGATAAAGCGGACTCACCAAGGTTTTTAGCCTGCCAAAACAGTGAGTGGTTTCGGTTTCCGGTTGGTTTTTCGGCATTTCGTTTCAGCAACAGAACAGGAATTTACGAACGCAGGAACACAGTACATGTACAGACTTTCATGCGTCTTTTCTCTCACATAACGAACATGGAAGCGTGTAAATCAAAGATAATGAGCTTGTATTGGCTGAAAAAAGACGATATCATTGGCGAAGACATTGGATACAGCCGAAAGTAAATTTTAGTGTAACAATAAAATTTCAACATTCAATTATCTGTGACGAAAAAACCCGAAAAGACGAAAATCCTCACCCGAAAGCCGAAACGAAACAAAACTAGAGATATTCTGCACGTTAAGAGAAATTTTGAGTATTTTAAAGGCATATACAGACTTTCGTCAGGCGATAAGGATGTCATTCGGTTAATGTGTCGAAAGACGAACCGAAAACCGAAGCCACTGTGTTTTAAGCCATTCTTATCTGATTTCTCTTAGGGTGCGTTCACGTTACGTCCGGCAAGTTGCAGGTGGTGTTCACGTTGGGGCCGGCAAGTTGCTGTCCAGCAATTTGTGAATGGATTGGTGTGAAAAAATATTGTGCGAAGCGGTGCGAAGGAGCGTGGAACGGGAGAAATAAAAGAGGAAGGCGGAAGGGGGTTGATGTAGATCTAGATCTACGTTGTTGATGTGAAAGAAAAATAAAATGTGTCGGCTTTTTTCTTTTCTCAAACACGGTTTAGGTAAAATGTTTTTGAATGTAAAAGACTAAAGTTGTGGAAGTCTTTTTTGCTCTTTAAAAAAATCCTGCAACGATGAGTTTCTCCCCGTCCATTTCTTGTTTTGTTTTGTTTGTTTGTTGTTGGTTTTTGTTTTTTTGTTTTTTTGTTTTTGTTTTTTTGGCCTGGGCAATAGGCCTAGCCTACTTTCATTTTACCGCCGGGAATTACATCCCTAGACAAAGCCATCCGTTTTGTTTTGTTTTTTGTTTTTTGTTTTTTTTTTTGCGGACAAGCAGGAAATCAAAAAGCTGGCTGGGAGGAGCTGGCCAGCATTTTGCCGGGCTGGCGGTCAACGTGAACGCTCGCCATCAGCTAACAAAGAACAACGTTGAAAAGGCTGTGCACTCGGCCTCCAACTAGTTGCTGGCAGCTCCCTCCGCTGTCGGCAGCAATTTGCCGGACTTAACGTGAACTACCCTAAAGACCCCATGTTGCAACTAAGGCCTCAACTAACTTAACCGACGAGGTAACCAGAATGTAAACAAAAACATCGTATCATTTGTCACTCTTTATCACGGTCTATGAATCTACAAGCCAATGCAGTCGATGTAAAGACACCCTTGGTATAGAATCTATGTCGAACATGCCAATCGGCCATCGAACAACACCGAAATGGCACAAATTTAAAGCATTCTGTACAAAACAGTTGCAGTTTTCAAAGTTGATCCAACAAAAGAATGTATATTAGAAAGACACATTTATTTTCCTGGGGTGAATTTCAGAGAAAAAAAATTCGTGAACCGATCCTTCTGCAAATAAAATTCCAAAAGAGAATTCCGAACCTGAAGAGCAGCGTATGAAACTGCAGAGAAAAAAACCCAACCAATTGGACATACTTTTCTCTCAAGCTGGACTGTCCAGATGAATGAAGTGCTGGAGGCAGCCTGTACTTAGAAACAAGGGATTTCAAATAATGTTCTGGAGCTGAATTGTTTAGGCATTTGAAAATGAGGCAGGCCATCTTGAACTTAATTCGCCTCTCGACAGGCAACCAGTGGAGCGATTTCAGAACGGGTGAAACAAATAATGCTGATTGGTCTTTGTTTGAGTTACTATTCTAGCAGTCTCATTTTGGAGCTTATGCAATTTATTTATGGTAGATTTTGGAAGGTTGTATAAAAGGGAGTTACAATAGTCTAATCGACTCGTGATAAGCACATGCAGCACAAATTTGGTTGTGGGTTCATCTAACATGACTGATGTTTTTCAAAAGGAACACAATTGTTTTATATCAATTTTTAATATTATAGTCTTTCATCGATAAGGGATCATCAAAATAAACAACAAGATTACGGACAATGTTTGAATTTTGAACAGCACAACAAATGTGGTGGAAAACTACTACAGCACGGGTGAGGATTCACGTGTGAATCCTAAGCTTAAAGATGTGTCAGATGAGGAAGAACACCTACATAACAAGGACGGGGACCACCATTGAGGCAAAGCGATACATCGGACGAAGAGGAACATTCCTCAAAAAATTATAAAATTTAGGATGACAATCAACAGGGAGACGCAAATCGCGAAGACTTTGATAACATGATAAAACAACCTGATTGCGACAAAATAACAGTGCGGAGATTTGAAATCAACTGTGCAACAAGAAAACATATTACACAACCTGACCGCAACAAGACACATCTGAAACTTGCGATGGATCTGTTCGAAACAAAAAGATCGAAGACCTCCCACCCCCCCCCCCACACACACACACAAACACAAAACACACACAAAGGCACAAATACACCGACAAAAGAAAACAAAACAAAACTTTAAAGCTAATAACTTTTTGAACCACTGCTTATTGAAATTCAAATATTGCATGAATCTAGAAGAGCTCACACACTTGGTATTGATACAAATTTTCACAAATTTCTATCTAAATGTAACGAAGACAGATTCTACATTATCTTGCATAGAACTCATCCAAAACATGAAAAAACCTGACCCTACCCATCCTGTTCCAGAACATTTAAAGCACAATGATCTACGATCCTCCATATTAAACATTATTCACATATGTATGTACTCACGCCAAGTTTACAAGATGAACAGACGATACCTATAAGTATATGTAATCATTCTACTATCTGATCCTATTCCATCAACTATTGCTTGTACCGTAATAGTTTTCAGATCCCTCGCAAAGGACAGAGATGTAGAAAGGAAGGCTCAGATGGAGGCCAATAATGAGACTGATGTTTAGGCCCGATGAAGATTGACACTGAACGGGGTGGAGTGTGATTTGGCATTGGTCTTTGGACTGTGTCGCCAGACATCACTATTAAACCATTTCTCCTGTTGCTTTCGATAATTTGAGCTTGTTTAAATTCGATGTGAAATTTCTACGAAGATTTCAAAACTGTATTGGGCAGATATGAATCTATAAATAGATCTAGATTCTAATTTCAAGTTTAGATCTAGATCTAGACGAAGACCCAGATCTCGATCTATTGGGTATATCTAAATTTATACCCCTGCCTGAGCCCCACATGCTTCCCTCCTCCACAGCAACCACAACATCCCCTCAGAGAATGTAAAACAGTAAAATCAGCCACATTTGCACGTGATGGAAAAGTCGTCTAGAGAATTACCGCATTAATGTCGCAGTCAAGGAAGAGGCTTTCTTGTCAAAGGAGAGACTAGAATGCTGCAGACTGCTGAATCCCCCACGGTGCGAGCGCAGCCTTCGTGAATACTCACCACGAAGGCGTAACGGTGCGAGGGGCTGGGCATCCTCACAAAAGATAATTCATCAAGGCACGTTTTCACACTTTAATCTCCCTTGGTGTTCTTTACGTTGTGCAAAAAGTATGAAATCGTTTTAAAGGAAATTGCGCATATGGATTTTTGAGCCTATGTTTAATGTTTAACAGATTGTGTAAAGTTTTATGAATTTAGGTAAAATATTTGTATCCTTTTAACGCCTCAAACACAGTGCTTTTTATTTCATTTTATAACATGCTTTATATATACATATATATATAATAAACATATGTATATACATACATACATATAATAATAATAATAATATATATATATATATATAGCTCACCCTAAAAAAATAAGCATGGCAATAATAGTAATAATGATAATAGTAATAATGATAATAGTAATAATAATAATAATGATAATAAGAATAGTAATAATAATAATAATAGTAATAATAATAATAATAATGATAATGATAATAATAATAATAATAATAATAATGAAAATAATAATAATAATAATATCATATCATATCATAGATTTACAGGCTCATAGGTCCTTTGACCTTTACATGCCTCATACGGATAAATGTTCAAAAACAAAA
>JBCJKF010003353.1:0-17985 GCA_039654545.1 Plocamopherus ceylonicus
AAGTGAAACTTGTTTTGAAAATGAAACTAGACATATACAGAGCTAGGTCATAGTTTGTAACTTTATTTTCGAATTGCCGACTTTCGTATTTTTGTATAAATAGACCACGCCGGTGTCACCGGCTGGTGGGACTCTACATATTTCTAGCGCGCCGCTGTGAGCGGTGCGTGGGACTGAATCAGTTAAGGAAAGTAAATAGACCCTTGACTGCAAGAGAAAATATGCTTTAAGCTTAATTTAGAAGTTCAAATTGAAGCTTGAATGCAGTTGTAGAGTGCATCCATTATGTAGAGATGCATTTATCACTAAATAATTTGAATGTGACAGAGAAAACATTCATAGTTTTCTTTTACAGATTTTTTTATTCTTCAAGTTTTATGGCTTTTTAGAGATCCTGTTTATACTCTTAGTCATATCTATTTTGATTCGTGAACGATTTGACATATATTTTATGTTTATATCTGTCCTATATTTTAACATTATAAAGTTTGTTGATTTTGAGTATGTAATGAAAAGACAACAGAATAATTTACTGTAACTATGTCTTTTTTTATAAACCAAACCTTTTGTTGTTGTCTCCCAACGTTCTTATGGCTTAAAGGAACCAAAGGAGACGAGAGACCTAGCTTTACGAGCTCTTGTACAGCACATTCACTCACAGTGGAACCAAAAACGAGTTGATGCTATTTGTGCCGGGCTTGAGAGTTTAGTAGAATGCTCTAAAGTTGAAGCAAAGTAAGTTTTTCAAAAGGGACTTATTAAACAAGGATGTCTTTTTATGGGGCATCTAACTGGAAATGGTATTGTAATTTCAAATGTATACACATGTATACTTTTTGAAACTGGGTCTAATAAAAGTAAATTAAAGCATAATGATTTACACAAGACTAAGACTGATTTCGTATAAAACAAATTTATTTCCATAGCTTTGTAAGGTTCACGTATATCTGAATGTAATAGTGACCAAGAGGATAATTTTAAATATGAGGTTATGCTATTAATTCTTTAATGATAAAGGATTTTACTGCTCACTCTAAACATTAATATACTTAATGTTAAAAGAAATGATTATGGAGATAACTGTTGATAGTTTCGACAGTGGCCGGTGCTTTATCATGGTGTTTTAAATTCTTGAAGGTAGAAAATATAACTGTTGATAGTTTCGACAATGGCCGGTGCTTTATCATGGTGTTTTAATTATTTATTATCTCAGTGTTTCATGAGTTCAATCTTAAAATTTTAGACCTGTTTGTGATGCCCTGCTCTCTTGTGAGAAGTTGACATTTGAAGAAGAACTCCACTGGGTAGCAACATTTAAACTCACCCGAAAAATCATTGGAGGTGTTGATTACAAGGTGATTTTTTTAAAAGTTGTTTTTCTGAATTTTTTTTTTTTTTTATTTGTATAAATTTAATTAAAATCTATCAGCCTGGTTCAACAATTCTTTGAAAATACTGGTATAACTTTTAATGTAAATGACTCAAAGGCTAATTGTTCAAATATGTTTATGGCACTAAAACAGGTACCAAATTTCATATCTCCTTTCAGGTAGTTAATATCTTTAATTTATTACTACTTAGGTATTTAGATTATCTTATGACTTATTAGACTTTTATTTCCCATTTTTGCTTAATTTTTTTTATTTTGTATTTTACAATTTTTAGGATTTGAAACCAGCTTTTGTTTTTTCTCTATTACCTATTAGGATGAGATTAATGTGGACTGTTTGAGTATTTAACATAATCTTTTCTTTTTTTTTCTTTGAAAGGGTGTGAGGGACTTGCTGAAAGTTGTGCTGGAGAAATGCCAGTTATTGAATCTCACCAATAATGTTTCAACATTGCCTCGCATCAAAGTTGTTGTAACTGTAAGGGCAATTGATCTCTATTTATGGTGGTTGAAATGCTGATCAATATTATAAAGTGCAGTTATTATTGGATAAATGAAGGGTTCGATGGCAAAGAACTATAAATGCTATTTTGGATTATCTATAATCTGGTCATCATTGGAAGTAGGAAGGGTTTTTTTTTTTTTTTTACAGAGTCATTTTTGAATTGTCTATGATTTACAATCGATATTGCAGCATTTGTTGCATTCTGCTATCATGATTATTTTGATGACATAATCCTAATGGATATGTTGTGTTCTGGTAAATCAAAATTTAAAAATTGTATTCTGCTTGTATCACAGACACTAAGATAATCCTTACATAGTGTTTATTATGCCATCAAATACTTCATATAGATATGAAAAAGAATAATTCCACATCTTTTCATACATACAGGTCATTATTTTCCATTAATGGAGTAGTTGCTGAATTATTTTCTAACTTCTTTATTTTCATTTATATAATTAAATTAAATGAATTTGAATTTATTATTATCATTCTTACTGTCTATTTTGATATTCACCAGTCTTTAAATGATATCATACACACTTATTTAAGAGGAAATTCCAAGTGAGTTGTAATTTCTTGTTGACATTTAAAACTTTTCTGCATTCTGTAAATATATGAGGTTTGGCAGCATTTCATTTTTCAGAGAGCTCTCGTTATATTATATATTTTTTTTAACTTTTGGCACCTTTTTGTATTTATCACATTTTCTCATCCTTTTTTTTGCAGCTGGTGGAATATATTATCAATCGAACTTCATGTTTGATGCCTGCATACCTTGCAATCTACGAGATTTCTAAGTTTGAGTTAGATAAAAACCAGCAATGGCCTCATTGGGTAAGGTTGCTACTTAAAAATAAAATTCAATGATTGGAGGTCCTATGAGATTTTGAACAAAGATTGCTCTTAGTGTGAATTAATTTTTTTTTCACTATAATGATAAGGGTTCTTGAGTTGAAATTTGATAATTGAAGGATTAGAATGATTTTCTTTTTAACTGAAATTGATTTGTCTTAAAAAAGAAAACAGAAGCATTTTTACTGTCTATAAAATAAGCTGTAGATATTATAGATTTGAATTGATTGCGGATTGCACATTTCCTTTCAAATGAAGAGAAGACACAATAATAAATGTGCGTTTTGAACGGCTACTCTGTCAGTTAACGTTTAAGTCAAGTTATGTCTTGGTTGTATTAGCTTTGAGATTTTAGAAACCTGCCTGTGATTTTGGTTTTTACACTGTTCATTATTTGTAACTATAAGAAAATGATCAACTTGGCTTTCATATAATAAATGGCACAAATATGACTTCACTGCATTGCACGGATCACAATATTAAAAAGTACAGTAAATTCATTATCTTTTTTTTTTTATGACACATGTGTCAGAACTTTCAGTGTTTCTATGGATTTCCATTTTCCTTTATTAACAATGTATTTTTGATTTAATTTAGCTATTATGTTTTCAATGTTTGCAGCCTCTTGGAAGACTCCTTTTTGACTTTGTGGATGGGTTCCGCCATTGTGCACAGATGGTTTCTATATCAAGTATGTAACCTCTATGTCCTACATAGATTTACCAAATAAGAATGTAATCATAGGTCATATTAAAATATTTTTATATCCGTCTCTGGTAGGTCTTTACGCTCCATAAAAATCCATGTTTTCTTGTTTTAATGGTAAAAAACGGTGACATGTTTCTATTTTAATGATGCAATGAGACTTTGTATAATGTTCGATAAATTTAATGAGGCCACAATGGCTCAATAGTAGAGCTTAGGACCTTGGACTGTTTGTGTTTTTCCTTCAGCAAGGAAATTTACTCCAATTGCTTCTCTCCTCAGCTGTCAATCTGGCAATAGGCTGGTAGTCTTGCACTAAATGAACTGCACTTCATGTACTCAGGGAGTGGGGGGAGGGGGGGGGGGGTGGGGCGAGGCATGCCTTGTAGGGGGAAAAATGTATTATTATAAAGTGCTTTGAGACTATTTACAATGGTGAAATAACACTGTATCAATGCGGTAATTTCTAAATGTGATCTTTTACAATGTACTTATTTTCTCCTTAATTTGTCTTCATTTCAGGACGTCACCAGCTCCTACCCATCATCGGTCACTCAATGTCAGCAAGCAATGTTTGGAGGCTAAACAGATCTACTTTGAGATTTGTTTTGAATGGCCCCCTCCCTTACAATAGGGTAGAGTATTTTGATTCAGCTGCTAAGTGTTGGAAAAAAAATGTAAATCTAAAAGCTTTTTTTAAATGAAAGCGTTTGACTCAAATGTTGATTTTAATGTAATTTTCTTTGTAACAGGAGCTTCAGGAGCCCCAAACAAACTTGTTGCGATATGTTTTGGAACAATCATATTCAAGAGAATTGGTTTGCAGTATGCTGGATTTAAGCATCCAGGTGAGGCATACTTCATTTAAAATAAAATAAATTAAAACTCCACCATGTGATCCTTCTGAAGGGAAATTTGGCTTTTGATCGAAAAACTGAGCTTCAGCCGTAGAACAGCACTGTAAATTGTGGGAATTGGTGTAAATAACTGTGTCTAAGGGTTAAATCACAATGTTGATGACAGGATTCGAACAGCCAACCTTCTAGTTGTGAATCCAAAGCACAACCCCTGTGCCACTGTGACCACATATTTACCATACATTTCCTCTCGAATAATAGGGATCCCTTCTAGGATGGCTTAATTTGGTCTCAAGCTTATGTCACGGGTATAATGTGCACTGACTTTTTCAGAAGAAAAAAAGTTTTCTGGAGCAGAAAACAAGATTGATACAGTTCTTTACTGGCTTGTATATTGGATTCCACTCTGGAAAGACATCACAACGGACCCCTTTAGCATTGTCTTGTGAGTAGTAACCATCGTTTTGTCAATTTGCAACCAGAACTGGCCAGGATGTTTTGGTTTTTTTTTTTTTATGTTGTCACAGTGGCACAGCGTTTGTGCTTTGAGCTCACATCTGAAAGATTGGTGCTTCCGAATCCTGTGAGGGAAATTGTGATTTAACACTTCGACAAGGTTATTTACACAGGTTGCATCCATTTGGGGTGCTGCTCTGCGGCTGACGCTTGTTTTTCAGTAAAAAAGCAAAAGCTAAATTTCCCTTCGGGGGATGAATAGAATGGAATTTTATTTTTTGTGTATTATATTTTTGTTGTAGTCTCCACTTCAATGTCAAAAGAAAACCTGTGGTCTGTTGACAGCCTCCTATATTGAGCCACGCTCCTAGTAAAAGTGTATGAAAGTCAAAAAATAATGAAAATCTGACCTTAGATTCTTCATCAGTGTCAGGTGGTGGTGCTGCTTGATATGAAAATAGCAAGTGTAACTGACATAGATCTAGCTGTGGTGACAACTGACAGGTTTACAATTTGATCACCCTTTAAGATACCTACCACATGACTGATATATTATGGCTGTCGGACATGTTCAAACGTCACATTGCATATAAGGAGATGTAGCCTAAGTCTAGATCATATCTTAACCCAGCTAATAAGGCTAGAATTGCAGAATCCAATTGGTCTGGTTTTTGTTAGGAGAGCTAAAAAATTTATATCTAAGTGCACTAGAACAGAAGTTCACCATGATGTCTAAACATACCGTGCAATAATAAATCCACGACGAAGATGACGACACAAAGCACAATGAAACAAAGAAGAGCAGATCACAAGGCAAATATTTCCCAGTCAATAGTAATTAAAAAGCATTATTTATAAATATATGAGACCTAAATCTAGATTTAAAAAAACTCATTCAAATATAATGCTCTCCACCTAAGAAGTGTATATTTTTCTTGCTCCAGGGCAAAATTGTGTCAACAGCCAATCAAATGGCCTCTAGCATTCATTCATGTCCTTCTTGTAATGCTGTGTCCCAAATTCCCAATCTTGCTCATGGCAGTTTTCCTTTCACTCCATTTGGAGTGACATTATAGGTTGGTTTTTGTATTGATCATAGCATATATTACTTTTGGCTCATTTCTCAAAATTCTTTGGAATGCTAAGCTACCACATAGTTGGTTGAACCTTAGTTTCAATCATTAAATGACCCAACTCTGTTATTAGAGAATCGCAATATCTGGTTTTCTCTTTGTCTAGAAAAACCTCTTTTGCTGGTGCAATTTTCAGGACTATGGTGAAGCGAATGATGGTCATTGCTATTTTAAAGAAGACCCTCAATTTCCTTTGCATCCGTCTCTTAGGTGGAGATCATTGTATTTAATCCATATCTTTGAGTAACTGTATTCTAATCTTTAATAATCAAAAAGAGTGTATCAATTCATCTACAGGCCAAACAGCTTTGTGAAGTTTTAGAGCAGCAATTTGTTGATCTTTTGGTGCTGGCTTTGGAAAGATTTGAACACGACAACTCCAGGCAAAGCAATTCACAGCTTCAGTGGCAACATCTTTCTTCTCAACTTATTTACTTTGTTCTCTTTCAATTTGCCAGTTTTTCACATATTGTACTTTCCCTATATGACAAGGTAAGGCTTTTTATTTGCTTTGTTTGACATATTTAGTTCTGCATTGAACATTGGTACATTAAACAATGTTTTCTAAATTATGAAAATATTTATACTTCAAACCATGGCATCTTTCTGCTGCAGTTATTCTGAACAAATCGTTAAAAAAAAAAAGATAGATTAAAGTGAGTGTGGTAGGATGAAAATTAAAATAAGTTTTTAATGAAGAAAATTTTAATTGAAAATGTCCAATTTAGCACTTATCGTATATAGGCATGGAATCAGATTTGAGATGATCTAAAATTGTGAAAAATATGCTGAGGAAGTCAGATTTGCTGTTTACAATAGGTTGATGTCCTGCACTTTTATGTGATCTGTTAATATCCTTGGTGTTTCTTCAAGAAAATGATAGCCCAGTTTATTTTTCATGATGCAGACATTTCATTTTCTTCTGACATTATTTTCTATCTTTGCAGCTGAAAGGAAAAAATCTGAAGAAAGGCAGACACCATTTAATGTGGGTCCTCTTACAGTTCATTTCAGGCAGCATTCAGAAAAATCCAGTAAGGATGATGTGAAAACCTATGTGGAAGTGTATTTTTTGCATGTTTGACTCTTTGTTGATGATGAGAAAATTATTACTCTGGTGATTAAATCACATACTGTCAGTCCTTTGTTGTATTTTAATTGAATGTTTGGAATATGATTGAGAGTGAGTTGACATATTTCATACTTATTTGAACCATGCGAAAAATTTAAGATGAAAATGTTACTGAAGACATTTTTACAAAGAACTTAAAAGATATTTATAACATTTGAGAAGAAAGTATCAATAGTGAGGGTCAATTTTACATTCGCAAAAGGGAAAATAAATCAGACAAAACATTTTTTCCATGACAAACAATTATTATAGTCATATATCATTCAAAGTTCAAAGTATCAAATTTGCTGTATTTACTTACAATTTCCTTGAAACAAATTTGTATGTTTTTCTTTGTAATAGTTTATAATTCAATAAGTGTCAAGGCAATGTTACTATATTTTATGAAATTTATTTGAAGCCTTTGTTATTTCAACTGCAACATTTTGTTATTTTCCATGTATTTCAATTTTGAAACCCATGAATGAAATGATTTTCTCCATTCCTCATTTCTTATTCTATTGATTTTCATGTGAGTTTTCTTCGATAATGCTTCCAGATTGATGATTTTCTGCCAGTGATGAAGCTTTATGACCTGCTGTACGATGACAAAGAGCCAATTGCCCTACCAGACATCAACAACCCCCAGTCCACTCATGTCATGGCCGCCACTTGCATTTGGATCCATCTCAACAAAAAGGCTGGCAGCATCAAATTGCGACCTATTCCGGTCTCCTTACGAGAGCATTTAGAGTAAGTAATTGAAAGAAGAAGAACTTGGTATACTGATGCACGTGCATGAAAACAAAAGTTAAAACAAAGTTTAATAAAAGCCTCCACTCTAAAGACAGAACAAAACAGTAATTTTTCAGGTTTAAACCCTTCGTTTGTTTTGTCTTTTGAGTGTAGGCTTTTATTAAACTTTGTTTTGTTTTCATTCAAATTGAGCAATGGTTCTTTGTAATTGATGCACCTATATTAAGACTTTTAAGATCTGGATCTTTAATAATGTGGAAAGAATATTCTAATTTATTAACCATTTTGATGCATTGCATTTTAAAGAATATTAAGTGGAATTTGCATTAGATCTATAATTATGTTACTTCTCTCAACAAATTATATAAAAATTATTGTCTTGATTTTCCTGATGTTTTTAATATTGAAACCCACAGATTTTTGAAGCAGAATGTGAAAACCATCAACCTTGTTGGCTACAGAATTGCTCTTATGTGTAATGCATGTGAGTATATTTAGTTAAGTAACCATTGCATGTTTAATATTCTTGGTACGACATATTGTGGCAACACTAGTAAGGGAATCTGAATTCCTGTGAAATAATGTATGTGGTAATGACACAAAAATGAAGAAATAACAGATTTTCTTGAATTCTAAAATTTGTCTTATCAACACATGTGGGTTTTTTAAAATGATTTTTAGAGATGTTTCCTGTGTGAATCTTGAGTTCATAATTTATGTTGGTGAAATTTGAAATATCAGTCAATGTGCTGGTTTTTGCAACTAATCATTTATTTTAGCATTATTACATATTTTTATTTTATCAGTCCTTTTTGATAAGTTTTCCTCTTTGTAGCTCATGCTTCATACTTACATGAATGAGTTTGATTATGATGTTCACAGATAGCACAGACACCGAGAACTTCAGCCGACCAATGGGGTATCTAGTGGAAACAATCTATGGCAACCAGAAAACCACCACCTTACTACCTGGCAATGTGGTAGCCTCTGCCCCTACAACACCTTTACAGATGAGTTTCCTGGATTCCCTCACTGTTCATGCTAAAATGAGGTGAATCCTATCTCATTGTCACATTTATCTATGAGTGTATTCACTACAGAGAATCAATATACTCTTTGAGGTGGAATGTTAATAAATGTTCAATATTTGTGAATGCTCACAGATGTAAAAGAGTTCAGGTCAGATTTTCAACAATACTACATTGGTAATATATATATATATATTTTTTTTAGAATTTCCTTCCTGCATTGCTTATGTTTCAATTAATTCTTTTTTCCCCCCCCCCCCCCTTTTTTTTTTTTTGTCTTTCTTGCCAGTCTCATTCACAGTATTGTTACCCGTGTCATGAAGTTGTCCAAGAACAAAACTCACTGTGCCCTGGCCCCATCTCTGGTGGAGACCTACAGCAGGTTGTTGGTCTACACAGAGATTGAAAGTCTTGGAATCAAAGGCTTCATTAGTAAGTGGTTCTGATATATTTTTTTTCTCTTTTCCAACTGAACCATGAACTAGGATGTAAATGCACAGAATGTCGCAAAAACTAGGATTCATCTTAACTTTCTCGTGGTCAGTAGTCCTTTCAAGCTTTTCGGCTCATAGGGCAGGAGCTTATTCAAGGTAAGTGACAGTGACAGACTGGACCTATCACTTTCTGAATAGGATGCTAGTCTATTGCAGAATACTTTCCCAACCGAAGCTGTACCCATTTTCACATGGGTCGAGTGATGCAAAAGGGTAAATTTTCTTGTTTAAATATAAAAAACAACACATTTGTCACTCTGTGGTTTCGAACCTGTGACCTTTCTGTAGTCCAACACTGTACCACTGTACTATAGTGCCTTCTTTCATGATCAGTGTCAACAAATAGTCATGAGATCCATATACACATATTGCAATTAATCATGTGTATTAAAATATATCAACATATACAATCATGCTTGGAAATAAATTACTGAAGAAGTTAAGTTATTCAAGTTATTCCAAATTCTTTAAGAAAAAAAAAAAAAGAAATATACAGGTCAATGACTAATGTCTGTATTTAAATAGATGATATCTGAGTAATTTATTTTGGTGGGTCTATTTGATAATTTTCAGATTTTTCCACTTTGAATATTACTTTATTTCTTGTAGACAGCTTCTCATATCATGATGTTTTTGCATATGATAAATTACTGCATCTTTGTCAAACATGAAATTTTATTTATTTCATGAATGTGCAAAGTGTAATTGATTTTTGCTGTCATGGCTTAATTCGAATTTAGTAGTCTTACCAAGAAAGAAACCGTCCCTCTCTCCCACTTCCTGCCTTTCCTCTTCGGGTTATACTCAAAAGCACCAAAAATTTATAGCAGTGAAAACTCACACACGTTTTCTGTAACCGATAACGATTGACCTTGTCCTGTCCAACTCAGACCAACTCTTGCCAACGGTAGTAGATCACCAGGCCCTTGGAATCTTGCATACTCTCTTGGAGATGTTCAGCTACCGTTTACATCACACTCAAATCAACTACCGCATCCAGCTGTTAGGGATCCTGCATCAGATGTCTCACATTCAAGCTATCAATCAAAACCAGTTGCATGTGTGGTGAGTAGATAGATGCTGAGCATAACGATAAGGCTAAAAATCATGGTTATATCACATAACAACCTCCCATGTATACATTCATGAGCAATTCAGCAACCATTTATGGAAAAAGATGGGTTCTATTTTAACTTTTTACATTGTTGTACAAAGCTGGTTTTTTATTTTAAAAATTGGGTTAAGCTTTCTATTTTCCTGTGAGTGCAGTTTTTAAAGATTTGCTTGATTATTGATTTTGATGGTGATAAGGTCACTTTGATTTTTCACCATATGAGCACACTTGTATAATACTTTATGTTGGTCTTTTCATTTCTTGTCCTTTATAGATGATGATTTTGTCATTCACATTTTGTTTCAGTGTGGAAAGTACTACCCTTAAACTTATCATTGGTTTAGGCAGCTCAGAAGTTCAGCCTCAATTATCTCGCATATCCAATGAAAACAAAGGAAGCTCCCATTTCTTGGTCAGTGACTCAGAGGAGTTGAACAGAGCTTTAGTTCTCACCATCGCTAGAGCCATGCATGTCACAGGTGAATACTATTTTTATCATGTAACTGTTATGGGCATTTAGATTTATTGACCTTGAGGTGCCATGAGTGTCGCTTCCTATTGTTCCTATGGCAAGAATTTATGGGCAAATAATGTGACTCGTTATCTGTGTGATGCTGTTTATGTGTTGGAGGTAGTGGTGATTATAAATGTTTAATTTATTAATTATTTTTCTAGTTTCTTAGATCTTCATATCTTGTAAACTGATGAATTTGTTTTGTCCAGGATCTTTATTTTTTTGTTTTTGTTGGGTTTTTCCTAGAGAAAGCTGAAAAATAAAACCATCATCAAACACAGTCATCATACATTGCATTCACATCTGAGGTTGTTTGTAGTAATTTTTGTGTGTGTGTGTGTTTTTTTTTTATAGAGGGGTTGTTTGTTAAATTCATCAATTTTTATTAAGGATAATTGCCTCAATTGCCTAAGTCTCAAAACCACTCTTTCATTTTTACTTTATATCAGCTGTAGACAACATGTCCAGTGTTTGGTGTGAGGACATTCTCAACACCATAATGCAGAAAACGCCTTTGAGTTGGTCCAGCACAACTCTTGAGTGTTTTCCTCCAAACCTAGCTGAGTATTTCCAGAAGAACAGTGTCAGTAACAAAGACAACAAAATGCAGCTGAGAAACTCTGTCGAGGCAGAATACAAGAAATGGAAGAGTGAGTTTTCATTTTTTTTTTTAAAGTCAACTTCATTTGGAAGTGAACTCGTTTTACCAGTTCCAAGGTCCTGGTTTTAAATAAATTCCTCTTCCAGCATATTTAAAAGATTATTACTTGCAAATTCTATCACTTTTAAGCAATTTATCATTCCATTTAGTAGATTATTTTATCGGCATGCCTAATAGTTCATTTCATTTTTACAGTAGCCGTCTTATTCAAACTAATTTGTGAAGAGTTATTAAAAGCAAAGATATTCCTCATTTAACCATAGGCATATAATAGTTATAGACATATTTGACAAGTGGACTAATAGACTGTGACCATCATGTTTGATCTCATATTCCTTCAATGTTTGTTTTTGGGCTGTTGTTTAAAAAAAAACAAATAAATTTAATGTCTTTCAGCAATGTGCAGTACTGGCAATGAAAATGAAATTATTGCAACCTTTTCAATGCAAGGCAATGCTCCTCTTTTCTTGTGGTGAGAATTTGTTAGAGCAATAGTTGTTAACCTTTGTTTTTGGTGCAAGCGGATGGTTTTATGATACTGATAACACAAATACAGTGCTAGACAGTTACCTTGTACAACAATTGCCTTTTGTTGCTTAAATCTCAAGTTATTTAGAAAGCTTTTATCCTGATTTAGATATGATATTGTAAGGACTAAAAGAAATTTTTCTTCGACTTATGCTGATAATTGTGAAATGTCAAATATGTATTTTTATTTTTTCATTTAATTTAGGTTTACATTATTTTATGACCTAAATGGTTTCTATAATTATGTGAAAGTTCCATCTTTACCATCTGTGTTTATCTGTTGTATATATTTTTCAAGGATTGGGTAAAGAATTTGGTTTTACATTGTTTTATCAGTATTATATCTATGAAATATTGTATATATGTATTTTGTTTTTTCAGCATTATATGGAGGAATATTCAGGATGAAAACAGAGTGCCATCGACAGCTTTCAAGTGAGTAAAATGAAATGTTCTCATGCGGGGACTTATTTTGTTCTTGTTTTACCATTAACTTACAGATCATTTTATGTTTTTTAAATATGATTCTAATTTTACTCATTTTTATTGTATGCTTCTATAACCACCTGGGATTTGATTAAATTCACAGAATTGTCAAAAGGCTGTTTAAAATCGACTATATTATTTTCTGCTTTTGAGTTATTTGTGTTGTTTTCATTTGTGTAGTATTTAGATCATAGAATCCTCTCAGTGATCATCTTTTCTTTGTTCACTTAAACAAAATCTCGTTCAATGTTATTATTCTCAGAGTTCTTGATCGCCTTGGTCCGAGGGCATTGACTCCTCACTTAAGGATTTTTGCTGACTACTTGGCATATGAAATTGCTTCTAGCCATGTGCAGAATTCATCGGTATGACTTTGTTTTTAAATTTATTCAATGCTTTAGAACATTCAATTAATTACACATTAAAGATTTTCTTAAAATTCTATGATGAAATTGTCCATCATGTTAATAGTATACTGGAGTTTTTGGGTTACAATAACAAAAAAATTTCTAATTTTAATTATACAAGATTTGACTTCATCTCTAGATCTAGATATCAATTACATAAGTTTCCACAAGCTAGCTTCTTTTTTTCAATAGGGAAATGGCTGAGTTAAAATCATTACTGTTTTGTGAGTTTCTTCATGAAAATTCACTTACCTTGTATTTCTTCCTTGTGATTCATCAAAAGTTATATTACCTTGCTGTTCAGAACAATTCCAGACAGTTGTGTCAACTAGAAATGTAATTTTATTGAACACCAGAACAAGCATAGATGCATAGATTGATGTCCTCACTGCACTGATTTGACCTCAGGGTTGAGTGAATTTGCCTAGCAAACTCTTCTTTCATTTGCCTTTTCTTCTTGCAGCAATTTGTCGTTTCATATTAAATTGAATAATTTTTTTATTATTTTTTTTTACGTCATTCTTTCCATCCAATAGAGTTTTGATGCTTTGACTGACATGATTTGGAAGTACAACATTATCACCATAGACAGATTAGTTCTCTGTTTGGTAAGTTTGTTTTTGAGTTTCACAGTCATACAGCATTCCCAAATAGCTTTATGACTTTTGCTGAATAACTTTTGAATAAGCACATTGTATCAGCATTTTAGTACTGCTGCTATTGCTGTAAATTATCATATGTTTACTTTTGGATTAGTGTTGTTTATAATATGATCAGTATACATGTAGGTAAGCTGATTTTTGGCTTATCACTTATCAAAGGTTAGATTAACATTTTGAAAACTTGCTAAATTCACATCTGGATGAGCAAGTTTTTACCTTTCCCTATTTTACTTACTTGCTTGACAATCTATATGTGGAGTTATTTCCCTTTAATACAACAGGCCTTGCGATGCTTGGATGGGAAAGAGGCACAAGTACAGCTAGTGGTCATTCACATTCTCCTTACCAGCAAGGGCGATTTCAAGTCAAGGATAAATGACTTTGTGCCAGAGGTAAGGTTATTCCATTCTTCGTTTTTGTCTGGGAATCTGCTAGCTGTTGGGGCCTTTTTAAAAAAAATTATTATTATAAATTAGCAGATTGGGAGAAGGGGCAAATTGCCCGAAGATAGAGTAATATTTCTGGTAATAATAATAATAATAATAATAATAATAATAATAATAATAATAATAATAATAATAATTGATAATGCTTCTATAGCGTGTTACCCCATTCTAGATGGGCTCAAAGCGCTTTACATTCCATTAATTCAAAAAAAATATTATATAAAAAAAAAAATTGGTAGAATTTGTATATTATATCGATGAAACCTTCTAAGTATCAATTAAAATATTTTTATGATAATCATTGAGGAACCACTTTATTTCAACTGCAGAACACCTCCGAGCACTGGGCTCAGACCAACTGGCATGATATCCACATGGCATTCCACAAAGTAAGATCTTTACTCCGTTTTCTCTTTGTTTTTGCCCCTCTCTCCAAGACTCCATGTTTTTTTGTTTACCTGATTTTTATGATAAAAACAAAAGTGCAGATCAAGCATTCAAGCAGAACATGATAATACAACGTAAATGTCTTCTTATTTTCATCTTTGAGTTGATTAAATGAAAGATTTCTTGGATAAACTTGTAATTAATCTTTTTGTATTTTTAAAGCTTTAAATTTTATTAGAAATATTTTATTCCGCCTAGATCTAGTTTGTAACAGCTATCAACCATAAGCAAATAGGAGTCATATTATTTTAATCTTGTGCTGTTCTGCAGTGACTTAATTGCATATTTTTTCTCCATCTTAACTTGTTTTCATCGTTTCAATTCAGAAATACCCTGAGAAGTTTTACAATGAGGCATCCCAGGACATGAACAACCCAATACCCCATCAGTATTTGCCAGTCTATTTTGGAAACGTTTGTTTGCGCTTCATTCCAGTAAGTTCACATATCACCAATCGACGAAGTCAGTATATAACCCTGTTGACACACATGCAAATCTGAAAAGGGCAGATGTAATTAAACAGAGGCTGAAGGTTGAATAAATTTCACAATTGCATGTTCTGATTTGATGATTAAGTTGAATGGATTGCCCAGTATAGATAGTTCTGCTACAGATATAAAAATACTATCATTAACTCTTTAAATATGATCTATTGCCAAGAATGTTTGAAGCAGGGCTTGCCATGCTATAAGTTTCTATCTCTTTCTCTGTCCTCAATTCCAATTTTTATCGCAGACTCATTTTAAAAAGATGTAAGATTGGAATAGGGACTTCATACATAGTCTGTGGCAGATGATCTGTTATAAGCGTAAAGACAGATTAAGATGATCTAACTGGGTAGAGAATGGAGGATATTACTATTCCTTTAAATAGTACGTATTGGGGAAAGGGGTGGGGGTGGGGGGGGGGGGGGGGTTGGGAATTCCCTTATAATTGAGAAGGTCTATACTTAAATGAAGCTCTTAAAAGTAATGATAATTTATTGGTTACTCTGATTCCTTCTAATCAGCAATACATTCATGGTTTATAATTCCTACATTATGTGTCTTTTAAGGATTTTCCTCTTTAGTCATTTTATTTCTCTTCCATTGTGTGCTGCCAGTATTATTATTCCCATTGCTGGAACTTCAAACTCAAATATTCATTTATCTTCACCTCTCACATTTTCTTATGAATGTAATCCTTTACAGGTATTAGATCTTGTCATACAGCGTTTCTTAGAAATGGGCATGTTGCAGAAATCCTTTGAAATCATCCTTGATCAGATTGGTGGCTTGTATAAATTTCACGGTAAGTAGAGTGTAATTCATTTTAGTTTTAACTGTACAAGTGTTTTGAGCTAGTTAGAATAGCCAATTCCTGTAAGCCATAACACATAAATAGCCTTAGCAGTCAAGGTTTTACCTAACAGGCAGAGACCTTCATGATTATTGTCATTACTGGCAGTCAGACGTATATGTTCTTTCACTGTATGATGTAGAGCTTTATGATTAAAGGACTAGACGCATCTTAAAGTCTTTCTTATTCCTTCTTGAATACTCCTCTTTGTTGTCTCCCTGTAGGTGCATGTCAGCAATTCTAAAAAAAAAAGTTTATTATTAGAGGAAAAGCAAAAGTGAGCTGGAGTTCACTATTCATTATTTGTATAGTTGTCAGTGTAGTGTCATATAGTGTGACAAAGCAATTTGATATAAATCTTTCAAGATGAAAAAAAAAAAGGTGAAAAAAAAAAAAAGTATTATGTTATGCCTTGTTTCAGAAAGATGTGCTCTTGATGATATTGATATGTTTAATAGAATAGAGCATGTTTTTAGTAGATGTTTGTTGCATTTAAGATGTAGGGGATATCATGGACTTATTTTTCATTGTCTTTTCAGATCATCCTATCACCTACTTGTACAATACTTTGTTTTACTTTGAGAAGAGGTTGAGAGACAAATCAAATCTCAAGAGAAAACTAGTCAATGCCATTATTGGTAGGTGTAATGCTGTTGGATTGTCTCTCTGACAAAACACTAATTAGCTCTTATGAAAGTGCTTCATTATTTATTCCATGTAAAAAAAAAAAAAAAAAAAAAAAGGAGACAAGTTTTTTTTTGTTTTACAAGACTTCTTTGGTATGTCTTTTTGTTTGTTAATTTGTACACCTATGTGTGTTTATTTTGATTTTTTTTTTTTTTTCTGGGGAGGTGAGGGTAAGTGAAAGTGAAAGCATTTTCGCTTTCTCAAACACTTCTCTTTCATATTTCACCTTAAATATTTAAATGTATTTGTTGATTTTTGTACATGCGTGATCAGTCTCATTCTCATATCCCCACCCCCACCCCCACCCCAACCCCCACTGCCTCTCATTTTCTTGTTATTAGTTGTACATGTTATTTTTACACATAGAACGATCATTAATGTTGTATTGTATCTTTTTTTTCTCCCACCTTCAGGAGCCTTCAGTGATATCCGTCCCAGCAACTGGTGTCTGTCGGATGATTACCTCAGGTACCAGGATGATGCCAACTGGGAACCAGATCCACAATACTATATCAAACTCATTGCCAAGCTCAGAAGCAGTATCCTTTTTTTTTCTTTGGTGTGTTGTTTGTTTTTTTTCATGAAAGGGGGGGGGGGGGGGGGGAATTGCCTATGACACTGATCTAGATAGCTAGTTTGTGGGGTTTTGGGGTTATTTAAAAACAAAACAAAACAGTAAAACAACTTTTACTTGATAAAGCTGTCCCAGGTTGGGTTTTTTTTTTTTTTTTTATCTTGGTTTTTGCAAGCCTCGTCTCTGACAGTTGATCCATGCTCTTGATAAACACGTTTGATTTTCTTCAGTTTACTATTTGTAGTGAAATTCAGGCCCTTTTAAAAAGTCTCATCGGAAATAAAATCCCATTACATTCAGTACTACTTTCTTACTTAAATCCTTCTGCCTTTTACTCGTCCGACTTCGAGGCCTTGGCTGCTTTCCTGATCTCCACTGCCAGTAACCTCCATCGTCTTCTATTTTACGTGGTTGCTCGCAATATGTCTTGGTCCTTTAATGTCCTGAGCTTGAGCAGGTATGTTGTAAATATGTTATAACTGTATTTAAAATGAGGAAAGATGAATTTTGTGGATGATACTAGTGATTTTGCCTTGACCTGAAACCATCTATCCTTGGAGAATTGCCACCACCATACCCTTCGGCAGACTGGAGGTTCAATGAGTTTTCCAACGCGGCCGCCCATGCCCTCCATTCCATATGTGTGGAGCTGATGGCTCTCCCTGTGCCTGCTCAGAAGGTTGGGGAGGCCCTGTTGGATGTGTCTTTGAAACCGTAAGTCCTTGCTCTTGTACTCTACCTCACTATCTGTCTCTCTGTCTGTCTGTCTTTCTGTCTGTCTGTCTGTCTGTCTGTCTGTCTGTCTGTCTGTCTGTCTGTCTGTCTGTCTGT
>JBCJKF010003354.1:0-11915 GCA_039654545.1 Plocamopherus ceylonicus
TATTATTATTATTATTATTATCATTATTATTATTATTATTATCATTATCATTATCATTATTATTATTATTATTATTAGTAGTAGTAGTAGTAGTAGTAGTAGTAATATTATTATTATTATTATTATTAATTTTGTTGCTTTTATTATTAATGCCTTTTCATTATCATTGTTATTATTATAAAGATCCATATTGTTATTATCATTATAATTATCAATATTATCACCATAGTTATTGTTATCATTGTTTGTTTGTTTGGTTTTTTTGTTTTTGTTTTGTTCTTTGCTGTCATTGTTATTGTTTACATTACCGTTATGCTCATTCCTCTTCGACTTTACCAAGTAAAATAAACAACTTCAAGGAACAGGTAAACTGCAACCACAGGTAGTGCAGCAGACCAAACGTTACTCAAAACCCACTCCAAACGATGTAGTTTGTACTAATTCATGTTTACTATCTGCCCAATAGTCGCGTATCGCCCGACTATGAACCGGAACCTGTCGATGCCACAGCCGCTACCTTTCATACGGATTACCGCCACAAGATTGGGGGTGATTTCATCAATATGGTCACTCCTTCCGGTACTTACTATACTGACGTCATGGAAATGCCGAGTCAAGGTCATACGATGGTAAGTATAGAAATGTAGTGTTTTTGTGAATCAAATACGCCTCGGGAATAGAAGCGCTAGGTCATAAAATGGTAAGTGTAAATAGTAATGCTTTGTAAATTGAATAGTCTATGGAAATGTCCATCCTGGGTCAAATAGAGGCTTTGTTAATCGGCCATGAAAATGGCAATTCTAGTTCAGAAGAAGAGAGGTACAGTGGCTTTTTTGACATGTCATGGAAAAAACCACTCTTTGTCATAAAATTGTAAGCAGAGAAGCTTTATTGATATTTAATGGAAATGGTTAGTCTAGGTCATAGGATGGCAAGGACAAAAGCTTTATTGATATGTCATTGAAATGGCTTCTCTAATCCAGCTCATAAGTACAAAGGCTTTATTGATATGTCATTGAAATGGCTTCTCTAATGTAGATCATAAGTACAGTCTTTATTGATATGTCATTGAAATGGCTTCTCTAATTCAGCTCATAAGTACAAAGGCTTTATTGATATGTCATTGAAATGGCTTCTCTAATGTAGATCATAAGTACAGTCTTTATTGATATGTCATTGAAATGGCTTCTCTACTCCAGGTCATAAGTACAAAGGCTTTATTGATATGTCATTGAAATGGCTTCTCTAATGTAGATCATAAGTACAGTCTTTATTGATATGTCATTGAAATGGCTTCTCTAATCCAGGTCATAAGTACATAGTCTTTATTGATATGCCATTGAAATGGCTACTCTAGGTCATAACAGGGTAATAGCAAATTGTAATCCATTATGCATTTTATCCTTATAGTGTATTATTCCATCAGAAATGCAATTCTCCATTCATAAATTATTTTCTGTCCAGGACAATGGCTACGACTACCCGTCGAGATCCTCTCTGTATGCCGTTACAGAAAGGGACCTCTCCAGGGTGAGCAGGCGACTTTGCAATCTGATATACAAGCACTGCTTCTCCTTTGTCGTAGTCGTCGTCCTCGTCATCGTCGTCGTCGTTGTTGTTTTTGTTGTTGTTGTTGCTGTATTTACTATAGTAGATATTGTTGTCAATGGTTTTGTTACTGTTGTTGTCGTCATTCTTGTTAACTCGATTGTTGGTGTTATTGTTGTTACTGTTGTTTCTGCCACTGTTGTTGTTTTTGTCAATGTTGTTGTTTCTACTGTTGCTGTTGTTGTTCTTGTTCTTTTTATTATCACTAGTGTTGTTTTTACTGTCAATGTTGTTGTTGTCGCTGTTATTGTTGTCAATGTTTTTCTATCATTGTTGTTGTTGTTTTCACTGTTGTTGTTGTCGTTGTTGTTGTTGTTGTTGTTGTCGTCGTCATTGATGATGTTAACTCGATTTTTGTTGCTTTTGATGTCACTGTTGTTGTTGGTGTTGTTGTTGTTGTTGTTGCTGTTGTTGCTTTTCTTTTCACCGTTCATTTTCGTCTTATTTTTGTGGTCACTTTTATCGTTGCTGTTTTTGTCACTCTTGCTATCGTTGTAGCTTTAACAATTGCTGCTGCCGCTTTTGTTGGTGTTGTTTTCATTGTTAATATATTTTTTAGCTTTGTTGCAGTTATGTCCTGTTTGATGTTGTTATTGTTCTGTCTTTGTTGTTTATATATTTATTGCCAGCCGTTGCTATTATTATTGTTTAGGTCGTTCTTAGTGTTAATGAACGCGAATAGCTATTGGATTGGGGACTCGTCAGGGGATAGATTCACGGCTGTGCAGGCTTGACTTAAAATCATAAATTTTCGGGGGTTTTCAACCTCCTCGTCCTGTGGTAGGCTGGATGAATGAGTGCATACTTCCATCGAAGACGGATGGTAGACTAGAAGGTCTAAAGTGCCTTTATACGTGTAAAAGAACTCTCAGTGATTTGGATAGGAAAAAGCAGGCCATATCGAGCGTCACTCTGGCCTTACCCAGGTAAGGGGAGGGGGGGGGCTGGGAGGATGAGGTGATTGGGAGGGACATAGGTGGGGATAAAGAGGTGGGGGTATTGCTTTAGAATAATGATTGGAAGCTCTCCACTAACGCCTTTTGATGAGGCTCATGTTGGAGCTCGTACTCCTTGATGGTTCGTGGACAGCTGGAGTATTTTCTATAGTTACGGTTGCTGGACTCCATGCCGTACTGGTGTTTGTGTGAGCGCCGAGTTTTATATTCAGGCTTAAGAAGCCTTGGAGCGTTACTCGTATCAATCATTGTATAATCATTGTATCTCCTTGTTGGTATTTGAGGAATGTTGATAATCGAATGTTTTTCTGCCGTTCTTCGAGGGATGGCCATTTCAGCTGTTCGAGCATGTCACTGACGCTAGATGTTTGCCGGTAACGGTTTACAACCCACCGGGCAGCCCTCCTCGGGTCTTCTCGAGGGTCTGAATATTGTCGTCAGTGTTAGGATACCAGACTTCGCATGCGTATTCCTGCTTGGGACGCGCAAGGGCCTTGTAGACTGAGGTTCTTCGGTGGACATAGAGCGGACTTTGATGTTTCTGCAGAGAAAGCTTACGGTCCCATTTTCCTTCGCAAATATGTTGATGGTATGCCTTTTCCAGTTCAGGTCGCTGTAAATGGTCACACCGAGGTACTTGGCTTCTTTGGTGGCTTTTAATGAGTGGTCCTTTAGGTGGTATTTTCTCTACCATCGTTTGTCAAAGTGCAGGACTTTGCCCTTTGTCCGGATGGAATGACATGAGCCACTTCTCCTCCTAATCAGCCAGTTTGTCGATGCGTGTCTTCTGCGAAGAGTCGAGTGGTGGAAGTCAGGCCCTTGGGTAGATCCTATATGTACAGCAGGAACTGCGAGGCGCAAAGGACTGTTCCCTGGGGAACTCCTGACTCCAAATGTACAGGTGAGGAAGGTGACACGCAAAGACAACTGGCTGTCCCCTGATGCTCAGGAAGTTCTTGTTCCAGTTGTTGATGTTGCCGGATATTCCTAGTCCTGTAGCGTGTGGGCCAACAGGGAGTGGTACACCTTGTCGAATGACTTGGCAAAGTCCATTACGAGCATGTCTATCTGTTTGCCCTTGTCTCTGCTCTATGTGATGTCATCCACAAGGCCAAGAGGTTGAATAATACAGGATCTGTGCTTTCTGAAGCCGTGATGCTATGTGTATAAAATGTTGTTGGCTTGTCCATGATGGTGTGGACTATGATATGCTCGAGTAGCTTTCCTGGTACGCTTGTAAGGGAGATGGTAAGGTAGTTAGCCACTTTGTAGCGCTTTCCATTTTTGAAGACAGGAGTCACGTGAGCAGTCATCAAATCTTCTGGAACGGTGCCGGAGTAGATGAAAGACTGGAAGAGCAGAGTGAGGGTAGGTGAAATTTTATCTGTCAGGTCCTTGAGGACTTTGGGGTGATTCCGTCAGGGCCAGGAGCCCTCCTGGTTTTCAGGCTCCTCTGTAAGTAATATCCTGACGCCTTACTCATGGATGGTGAGGGTGTCGCATGTTGGGCAGTCTGGTGATGGGCAAGGCGCTGTCCTCGACTGAAATTCTTCAAAACAGAAGGGGCGTTTCTTACTAAACGCTGACTGGAATTGGCTGTTTAGCGCTTGGCCCTCGGTATCTGTGACAAATTTGTCGTCCACGTTCAGAGTTGAGTCGGTGGAGGACTCTGTGCGCTTGACCGTCACGTAACCTCAAAAGGCTTTGAGGGTCTGCGGCCTTCTACTGAGTTGTCCTCGATGATTGAGAAAGTGTTGCTCCAGTATTTGGGACGGCGTTGACGTTAGACTTGCCGCGTCAAGAATTCAAGTTCTTGGTGGTGCCCTGGGTCACCAGACTTCTTCCAATTCTTGTACGTCCTATCTCTCTTTGGGAAGAGCACTTTTGTCTCGTGATCTACCCAGGGCTTGCCGCACATTCCCTTTCGAGACACCTTGTGGATATGAAGGTTGATAACCTGTTTGAAACCGTTCCTTAACGCAACCAAGATCTCCTCTTTATCACTACTCGTTGTGAAGAGAGAAATGATTGAGTAGGAGTGTCCTGCAGCACAATTAATTTCATAGCGCAGGCCAATTTGCTTGTTTGTAGCAAGGGATATATAAATGCCAATGTTTGTACGTATATTATCTATGACTAACTCATCTATGACAATTATCTATCTATTATTTTAAAATTTGCTTGAAACTATAATTTAATTGAGCAAGACCAGTGTATAATTTATATATGATGTAGCTGTATACTATATGTTGAGTTTAATATAAATTTGACTGATTGATATGCATTTCTCCATTAAATGAACTGCCTTTAAGTATTTATGTGCTAATGTTATCAATTCCATTTGCATTGTGAAAAATCTTAGATTGGGACGTTCAAAAGACAATGATCCAAATGATAGCCCAAGTATATGATATGATATGATATAAAAGCAATACATATCATTGTCATTTTCATTATTTTTATAATTACTATATTATTATCATCATTCTTATTATTATGATTATTACTATTATTATTATTATTATTATTATTATTATCTTTATCATCATTATTATTATTATTATTATTATTATTATTATTGTTATTATCATTATTATTATTATTATTATTATTATTATTATTTTATTATGATATCTATTTGTTTCATTTTTTATCATTGATAAATAATTCTAAAAGAAACACATGACAAAGAAACTAAAACAAAAACAAAAACAAAAAAACAACAAACAAAAACAAAACAAAACATACCAAGAGTTCAAAAAAAAAATAATTTAAAAACTCAAGTAAAATATGAACAAAAAGCAGACTTCATCTCCCCCCTCCCCCTCCACACACAGAGAGAAACACAAGGAGAAACACACACACACACACACACACACACACAAATACTCTCAAACACATACACCGCCAAGAAAATACACCAAAACATGAAATTTACTCTCAACCTAAATATCGTCAGTCCGGAAAGTCGTATTTGTTATGTTATCCTTTTTCGATCGCATTACCTCTGTGCGAAATGATCAGAGACACGCTGCCTTGCTAACGGTATTGACATACACGAAACCCGACGTCTCATTTTCCTAATTGGTTTTGAGTATCGTTTCTAGACCTGGGGGACAATGGTGTAGCACAATGGCGACCAACAACAAACAGTACAAACTACAATATGCAGTGTGATGGCTGGCTTGTTATATCTGATTCCGTTTTCTTAACTATAAAAAGTAAGTAATTTTATCGGTTTGCTATGGCAATTATTCTTTCTCAGTTTCGATGTAAAGTTATAATTTATATTTTTACGACTTATTTCAGTCCTATGTATACAGCCCAGGAAGTAGCTATCGTGAGCCAACACCAGGACCACTACAAGGAGAAACACAGGAAGAAATATACCCGTATGGAAGGTCGATGGTGAGAGACAGAATAGAACATTGCATTTGGTCATGCGTCCGTAGATAGATCCATATTTTTATGTTTCTACCATATGTGTAGCAGTTATAGTTGGTGTAGGAACATGTTCCTGCTCCGTCAAAACAGCAACGTAATATTGAGTCGAGATGACCTTTCAGGGTCAGTGTAATCTTGAAACATCTAGGTGGAGGATCAAAATAACTGTAAAGAAATCGCACATTTGAAGCAAAGAACAGCAACTGCCAAATCCAAACATAGCAATATATTGTCCATCCTATTCGCTTCACAATTATAATTGTAAAGACAGTTATAAATAATTTGTGATTTCCACGCTGCTTTTGCCTCTTGAAAATCATTTGGTAAGGGACACAGTGGCTCAATGGTAAAGCTTTGGACTTACGGCCATTGAGATGTGGGTTCGATCCCTGTCAAAAAAAGGAGAGGAAGAGGGGGAAAATACTACAAATTATTGCTTAACTTTACACGGGTGTCAAATGGGTACCTGGCAATAGGCTCTTACCGTTGAGCAAAATTGGTTGCTCTTTACTATAATAATATTAATAACAAGGGCATTTATATAACGCTTTGCCATTCTGGCTTTAAATTACTCTAAATCCATTGCATTTACAAGGCATTACATAGTGAAACAAATAAGAAATAGGTTTAAATTGCTTGTTAAAAAGGAAATGGAAAGACAAGCAAAGAAAACATAATTAAAACAAGCAAAACCAAAACACAAAAAGCACAAAAAACATAATCAACGACAAGCAAACAAAAAGAAAAAAAAAAAATAATAATAATAGCATCGTAAAAGTATAACGTAATACAATGGGATTTTTTCTTGCACAAATTTTCTTTTACTCCAATTGCTACATTTCATATTTCATCCTGGTGAAAATGGATACTTAATGGTTAAAGTGTTCTGACGTTGCATTTTCATGTTCCGTGAGACCATCTATTGTACGACGCAGCGCAACGACTCTCCTTTTAATTAAATACTGAAGTTTTTCGAGAACTATACCTTTCAATCCAAGAACTGCGTTTTTACTTACGACTTGTTGTTTTGATGTTATGGGTGGGTAAGGACTAACCAGTTAAATGCCACGCTAAGTATTTTATCCAACCTGATAATACGCTTTTCTGTCATTCTTTAAGGGCTTGGCCCAGGTTCTTTGGTGATAAAGCATGTAGAGTTTTATCTTTTTCTGTACCTATATGTGTAACGTCTTTGCTACATAATAATATAATAATATGTAACTTATCCATTTATGTTCAGATCTGTATCGATAAATGCTACCTATGGCAACATAATTGCATAGTATTGTATTGAGTGATATAGTAATAAAAAAAAAATGCCAATTCTTTTTTACGACATTAACTCGGATCCACTATAAACTTTTTCTTCTTCTATTCAGATGCAGATAAGAAGGCCTAAAGTTTCGTCCGACGTTCACCCCGTAAGTACCAATCGAGTGAAGGTATTTACTTGGACTACGTTAATGTTTTCTACTCCTAGTATTAGAAATGATAATATATAAGTTCGTAGCGTGCACAAGGCCGAAGACGACACGCGAGACTTGTTACATTTGATAAATCACACACTCGAGACATCAATAAAGCATCAAACACCAAACCACAAGTTTCATGTCGCAGACACTGCGCACTTACCCCATTCTTTAACGTACTACATCCCGAAATGTAAAACTTCGTACAGACAATCTACTTTTGCCATTAAGGAACTAAAAATGGAACAGGCTGCCTGGCAACATTGTAGATGTGCAATATCATAGCAAAATTTATGAATAATATATCGTCAACATGATGGTGTTACCTGCCTCAAACTAGAGAAGAGGCATAGGAGCAGAGAGCTCATCTCATTCATTCAGTCTGTAATCAACTACATCTACGAATCAAGAGACCAAACATTGACGTTTTTGTTTCCATAAGGAAGTACATCGCTGCGCCATGAGCAAGAAATAGCTATGACATTATTGTGTAAATTTCACCTAGATATGTAAGCTAATGGCAGCCATTTCGTTGGAAAACGAGAGGTATTTTTTTAATACTTCAGCTTTCCTAAAGGAGTAATGAAGCAAGCTAAATTATCCGTGGCTCTTTTCTTTATTTCCATTCCCAGATTTATTCGAAGTCAACCAGACATTAGGACCTGCATCCTGGGATTTATCAGTTGAAGAAAACGGCAACTAGAAATGTCTATCATCATCCTGGCTGTGTCATGAAGGCCAATGACCGTCGTCATTTGAATGTTTGTTGTTTTCTTTTACTATGAAATGCTAGGTTGAATATAACGTCATCTTAACGGTCACTGTCAACCATACAATGCTCCGCAGCTTATTTAATCGCCATATAGGTTCGATTCCGAAAGCTGTTTTTGCTATGTCATAAGTTGTGATGTGTGATTAACGCAACTTAAGGAATGTCAATCAAGAAATCGAATTTACTCAGCCTCATTGAAAATCGGGGACCAATTAATGTCAATTTTGGCAATAGGCTCCTCAACGGTGTGCTGTGAGTAACTTTTATTATTTGATTAAAATTCCACAGTCCCGGAGGCGGGAAAGTATTATGTAAGCAAGCATAGTTTGATTATTTCTTGTTTTTTTTTTCTTTTCATTTTTTTTTTGTGGAATTTTTTTTGTTGTTTTTTGTCTTTGTTTCTTTTTTCTTTCTATGTTGGTATAGAAACGAAGAGGATGCACTGTCACTGACAATGAGCATGCCTCGTTTAACGAGTTTTCTTTACTTATCCAAATTGTATGAAATTTTGCTTTGTACATAATTTTTAGAGTCAGAGCACAGGTTCACATACTCCGCTTTCGCACGTTTACTTACTCACAAAACACATGAACGTGAGCGTGTAGCCTTTTATTTCTCTTTTACGTGGGTCCATGATACCTCAGGATTACTTGAAAAACGCATGACGTCTACCATACCAAACGTTTTCCGTGAGTTCACCAACACTGATTACGCCATTACCCGACGCAGCATGCTCTGTTACTACATGCTGTCTATCTAAGCTCCAAACTAGGTGTGCTGTGTATATGTCTATCTGACCTGTTGTTCAAGGTCTTTACCTCCATTTTCTTACTGGAGAAATGAAGGAAGAATTGATAGAGTGCATCAGAGCAAAGCCTGCTCTGCATGATACCGCCATCATTACCATCGTCATCATCATTATCATCATCATCAGCATCACCATCAACAACAACAACAACAAAAACAACAAAAATAACACCAGTAACAGCAAGCAGTAACAGTAGAAGCAACATGTTTCCTCACTGTCACTGTCAGCCTTTCAGTTGGTGGAATGGCCTTCCTACAGTTCGTATTTTGTTGTTGAATATGTGGCCGACATGGTTCCAAAAATTCTTTGGAAGCTTGCCCTTGTCATGCAAAAATATGCTAAGCAAAGTCGTTATCTTCAAGTTTTTGATGCAACATTCTAAATTCTCCCGTTTTAGCCTCGTTCTTTGCATGTGGCAACATTTTATGGGATGTACCCAGTATCGGCCATGACGTTGCCTCTTCTTCCTCAATCACCATTATATTTAATGTTCTTCTTCCTTGTTAACGCCATTTCGCTAGGTCTGGCGGCATAATAAATAAAAAGAAACAAAAAACAATAAAAAAAATGAAATAGAAAAACGTGTGAGTTTTGAGGATGTTGTGGACACAGGTTACCCACTACGCTAACACGTACGTAAATTGTGTTAAAGCATGCTGAAGCGGAAGTGCGAACGCTTTGGACCCCTGCTCTAAATGTAATCAGACCAATGATTGATGGACTCGAGATGCTAGACTATTAGATGGTTAATAAAATTAGCCTTATCATGCTAGGGATTATAAGACTGACTATGTTATTGAGTGCAAATCTTGAAATGTTATACTGCTTTTTAATCGTGAACGTCATCATGCTGACAATGTTTTAGTATTATGCTAAATTAATGTTTAATTGGGCTTCTAATTGTTTAATGTGATAATATGCTACCTTAATGTTTAACCAGACATCTAAATTTAAATTATTTCCGAATTTACTGGATCAATGTCTATTTAATTTATAATTATACTAACGTCCAAAAGAAACGTGGAGAAATCAAGAGTTGATAGTTTGTGATCGCATTTATGAAATCGCTTGATTTTCAAGGATCACAACTTGAACATTTATGGCATCCTTGGAGAGCCATTGGATTTCGATTAGTCAATTAAAGAAAAGAACATGAAAATCGTGAAGAGACAGGAAAATTTAAATTGTAAAATAAGCACAGAGCTGTATCATGTCATGCACATTGCTTTAATGCATATGTACCAGTGTATGTTTACTATATTAGATGCGTGGCTTATTTCGCCTTATTATCTTACTGCACTTGCCACTGACTCGGCTTTTTGTGTCTATGTCACACCGTGCTAGTGGCCGCATAAGGGATCCTTGAACCTCTTCCAGACATTGCTAATGTACTAAATGTGCATTCTACTGTTATTTGTAGTCTGAAAAAGCGTTACCTAGATAGGGACAGGAAGCATCAGAGCGTAGCCTTCGTGAATACTCAGTATTCACGAAGGCTACGATCAGAGACAGTCAAAGTGCAGGGAGGCACCATGTGCTATCTGTGCACCAACAAAAGCAAATAATAGGCTCCCACCGCCGAGATTCGTTTCGAACAATGTGCTTTAGAGCTACAGAAGGTTGAGCAATTTTAATCCAAGCTGTCATTAGTCCCCACTATGGCCATGCCTATTATTATGGTTAATTCGTTTTTACCTCGCAAGAGCCATAACACCTGCCAATTTTGATATTTTATGGTCTTAAAGCGCAAAATTATTTGGTGTGCTTATATGTTATAACAAATAAACCGTGTTTGTGAAAAGTCAACCAAACTTCACATTCAAATTCCCATTAAAGTCCCCAGAAATTTGTCGAACCTTTTCACATTTCTTTTGGACGTGAGTTTATGTTGTGCGCTAATGATGTATAAGTTAATGTCAAAAACTTTTTAATATTTTTAAATATTGAATATTACATTCTTGTGCAACTATGGTTTTAATTGTTGATGTTAACTACGGTAATGTGCTCACTAAATGTCTGATCACGCCTCTAATTCAAACCATATCCAGAAAGACTTTTAATTTGAAGGTAGTAATACCATAGATCAATTTTAGCAATGCAATTTAACCAACATTATATAATTATCATTTGCAAAGAAACTGACTGTATTGTTGGATAAAACATATTAAGCCAAGTGGCACACCAGATAAAGTTTTAGGACCAATACCCTATCTTTTACTTAAGCCAGTGTACCAACATTTTTGAGGATGCATTCGGTTGCTATGGAAACGGTTGCATCCTAGATTTTGTTTCACTTTTACCATCATTCTGTACAAAAAAGACCTCCTCAATTTTCATCAATGTCTTTCATACTTGACAAATCATTTATCCAAACAGCCATATAACTTTTCATGCCTAAATGCTTCATTACTAAGAATATTTATTGTAATGATATCGGGTTGTTGTTTTTTCTTTTCTTTTTTTTTTTTTTTCGTGTTTTCGTTTTGTCGGGGAGGGCGGGTTTTTTTTTTTGGAGAAATTGGCGGGAAACTACCCTGTGAGACAAAGAATGCATTCTGTGAATTTTGACAGTTTTAGTCTCTCCCTATCTACACAAAAAACCAAACAAAAAAAACACAAAAACAAACAAACAAAGAACCCAATATTGACAGAGAATTACAGATGCCTCCCAAATGTGTTTTAATACTAAAATCATGAAAAGGAATAAGTGGGCTTTCAGAAAGGAAAATGCCGCAAAAAATACACATAAACACAAAACAATGTTGAAAAGACAACAACCAAAAAATCTTTCGGCCAAAATTCGATTTTTCAGAGTTGCCTTGGTGTGCCCGCCCACCCCCCTCCCAAGTAATCCCCCC
>JBCJKF010003465.1:0-11906 GCA_039654545.1 Plocamopherus ceylonicus
GAGGAGAAGGAGGAGGAGGAGGAGGGGGGGGGGGATATTTTATAGTCTGCTATGCCTTACCATTGACCCAAATAGACCTCCACCTGCTAAAGTAAAAGTAGGCTAGGCATAAATCTTGAACAGGGTTCCTTCGAAACGAAACAAAATCAAGCATGTTTGTTAGGAATAGGGCCTAGGAGTTAGTAGTAGGAGAGTGGAGAAAAAAATTCGTCAGATCTACTTACAAAGTCTCCTAAAAAAACTCATTGCCGTTTGATGAATTTCGCCAAGAGATTGATTGTTTATTCTTACGAGCATACCCGCACTGGGTTGAGATTTAGATCTAGATCCCTCAGTTTATGTGTTCATGCCAAACACCCCAAGAAACCTGCTTTTTATTACTGTTTTGTCCACTACCCCCCATGGTTCAGTCGAGGATTTGGCTTACAGTTACAGAGACATCCAAATTTAAATAGATCTAGAACCATAGTGGAGTCATGCCACTCCTGGAAATGTTACAGTGAATACTCAAAATTTTTATTTAAAAGACAGGTTGAATCTAGATCGAGATCTAGATCTAAATTCAGATTTTATCCAGAAAAGATGAGCAATGTTAAACCTGATAGTGATAGTGATGTAGATCTAGATCTAGATAATCTAGATATTAGTAAACAATCCACCTTTGTCTCCAAACCCAACCCAGTCACTGGTAAAATGGAATGGGTGGTCCAAGATGAAAATTATGATTACATACAGGAAATAGCCAGGTAAGTGTGTAAGTCCATAGCCATATAGATCTAGATCTATATTGAACAATTAGCAAATAGATCGCTCTATTAATGTTCACTTCGTATCTATACATATCTACCTAGATCTATATATTATATAATTTATTACGATTGGCTAGATATACTTGTATGTTAAGTGTAGTTAAGTATAGTCATGTTATATCTAGATTTAGACTTCCAGGCAAGCCGTACGCCGTACTTATGTCAAAGGCGTAGGCTACACTTCCTTCATTATGCTCGGCATCTCAGTGACTTCTGCTGCCGAATAGTAAGCTGGCTGGTACTGCTAGCCTCTGGTCTACCCGTCCTTAAGTTTGTCTAGCCTGCCACTCTTGCCTTCATTAAGTATGGCTTGCCTCTTCCTAAATTTATTTAAAGATGCTATCCTATCTTCTTTTTCCTCGGTATAAAAAGTTCTGCTCAGAACTGAGGCGATATATGATAAAGGGAGTGTATTCAAACCTGTCTAATGGGAATGAAGTCCTGAAGTATACAGAACCGGCCTGGGATATGTTTTGTGATTGGGAAAGTTTCAGCGACCTCTTGGCTCAGGATAGGCCAAGACAGACAGACCAGGCCTACATGGAGATGTCTTTGTGTTGTGAAAGAATTGATAAAAGACACTTTGAAGAAGAGACAAATGTTATAATTTCACTCCAGGGCTTTCAACTTTTTTTGACTTTCTCCCTCTTTCTTTATTTGTCTGAGCCAAGATGTCGCTCAAACTTCCCTTTGAGACTTCATTCCCATTGGATGAGTCCTTATATATATGCACTCTCTGCGATAAAGCAGCCTGATCCAGGAGATCTAAGTCTGTAGAGAATCTAGGGCTATTTATGATTCAGAGTGTTTATTCGTACAATTGTACGAATACAATGGACATGCCATGTTTTTTTTTAACTTTCCTTGTTTTACACGTTAATCCAAATAGGGGCCTAATATCCTCACTGAAGTCGTCTCAGCAGTGGTTGAATGTATTATTATTTTGAACTCACCTCGACTGGTGCTAACTATGTGTGTCCTAATTTTTAGCAACCTACATGCCTTAACTTTACCATCACATTCTTTAAAAACGAGTTGATTGTCTTTGCTTTAAAGATTTTAAAATGAAAAATCAAGAATTGACTACAAGCCTTGGGTTTGGTTTTTTAAGTTATTCATACTATTGTTTGAATAAACGCAGCCTTATGATATGATAAATATTTTATCATACCGTATTTTCAAGAAACACTAAATTTACAGAAACAAAAAAGAAGCCAGGAAAACAAAAATAAAAAAAGTATTTTTTTCTCCATTCAGGTCAGGTTATGGTGATATGCTTCATGATGAGGATAGGGTAAGTTTTTTATGAATGTCATTGGATGACATTTCTGTCAAAACACTTTTTTTTTTTTTCGCTGAATTTCTGTTCCTGATTTTTTTCCCAGATTGATCGAAAGGGAAGGGCGAGAATAATTTGAACTGGAGTTTAAAAAATTTTGTCCCTTAATATGAAGATCTGAATTTATTTAGTAATGGGTATGATAATTTTTCTCTTACAAAATACTTAAAGGACCTGACCTTCAATGTTTGTCTCATTAAGTAAGAAGATCCAGCAGTAAACTCATAATATTTTTCAAAGTTTCTGGAAATTCTAAACATTCTGGAAGACTACTCAAAGGAAAAAACACAAGGAGAAATTCTGCCCACAATTTTGAAAAACAGATGCACAACTTAACTCATTTTACACTTCAGTCATCAAAATTAAGAATAACCTACCTGAAAAGGCAAGCTTTGAAAGAATTCAGCAAAAAATAAAGCCATAGACTAAGAATAAAATTCAACAGCCAACATGTCTTCACCACAATGAAGTTTCAATGGGAGAGTGATAATCAAGATTTCATGTTGATATCACAAAGAAGTCATTGTTTAAAGACTAAAAATCTTTAGTTTAAATTCTTTTGTTTTGATGAATTAAAGAAAAGAACTTGTAAAGTGAAAAAAAGAAGTGATATATAGGAAAACATTCGAAGAAAATTCAGATTACTTCTGAATAATGTAAAATTTCATTAATGTCCATACAATATGATGAGGAATTGAACTATTAATGCCAAATGCTAATTATATAATATATCTTTTTAAATCTCTCCATAAACAAGAACAAGAAATATTTCGCAGCCATACATAAAGTTGTCAAGTCACTTAAAGACCAAGGAAAGCCTGTCAAAGTTCTTGATATAGGGACAGGGACTGGACTGTTGTCAATGATGGCAGCAGCTGCTGGGGCAGATGGAATATCTGCGTGTGAGGTATTTATTCATTCATGCTCATTTCTTATGTTCCATACTTTGTTTTCTATTAAGGATTTGTACCATCTGTTGACCTCAATGCTGCATAAAAAAATCTTTTTTCTCTTTAGAGAACATCTAAATTTTAAAATATTCACCAAAATTTACATGTCCTTCAATCTTCACATTATCAGCAGATTTACTTATGAATTTGAGCTTGTTGTAAACGGAACCCCCTTTTTCATCCTTAAAATTGTGTTTTTAATGCTGTGAGTCCATATTTCTTAAATGTTTATGTATGTGAGCATATATTTTATTTAAGCAAATTTTGCCTGGCTCTTATAAAAATGCCACCTATCTCAAGTCTCTGGATTCTCACCAGACAGGTTTCCAGTTTTTTTTCCTCATGTTTGATCTTATAAAATGCAATATATTTTATGTCCAGTTTAAAGATTTTTCATTACATTTTTTTTTACTCTTCTGCTCCAGGCATTTCTTCCGATGGCTAAGTGTGCTAAACAAGTCATTGAGGCTAATGCATTCTCATCCATCATCAAGTTAATTCCTAAACGGTCGACAGATGTTCTGTTGGGTATATAAACATATTCTGATATATACCGTGTTCTGCTATCTTTATTTCTCCCACGTTGTTGATAGACACATCAGTTTGACCTAAAATAAAAGCAGCTCTCTTAAACAGGATTTAAGAGAAAGGCTAGGTTAACTGGGTTTGTTTGCTTTTGAATGTGAAATAAGATCTTTGAAAGGTAAATTTAGGTGTGGGTCCTTCTAAAGTTGTTCTTAATTAGTGAATGCCTGTCATTGCTCTTCAGTCTACTTTTTATAATCACACAGAAGATGTGTCCACCCCCACCCAACTTAAATCTGACAGTTAAGTATAATGTTGATGGTTAGGGTGTACATTGTCTTTTAAGGCCAGGGTTCTCTAGTAAACCAAAAATCTTTACTATTGCACCAATTCTGCTTTCCTTTTTCATGTTAGACCATATCAAATCCCGAAAAAAAAATATGGGTCTTTGTCCGAAAATCACCAAATGGTTGCTATGGTAACAGACCAAAAGCTACCATTTTGTATTTTTATGGCTATTTTTGAAGAGGCAAATGCCTTTTGTTGTCCATTTTATAGGTTTGGCAGAAAAAAAACAACAAACTTACTCTTTTTGAACAGTCAATATTTTCCTGGCACGTATAGAATTTTGTGGTGTTTTTGCCGATTTCCACAGTTTTTAATTCATGAAAATTCAACAGATCCATATATTTGAAAATGCTTCCGACAAACGTTGGGCTTTCGTTAGTTTTACATGCCTGGTAAATGTTATATTGATAGGTGGAGTCCTTCTTGGACTTTTTTTTTTTTTAGTTTTTTTAATGTAATTAATTAGACTTTTAAGAAAATGGCGTTTTTCTCTCAATGACACTATTTTTTCAAAATTGACCAGACCTCAAGACTAGCATTGAAATTTCCATTAGCAAGGGCCAGGGATGGATTCATTAGAGAGAACACGTCGTAAACTTTGTATCTATGCCAATTTTGTAGATATATTCCAATCAAAATTGGGGATTAATGAGATTTGATTTAGTGAAAATTACTTATATCTTCGCAAAATAAACCCCACTATGTAGGAGACAAAAATGATGAATTTTATGCCTCCAGAGGTCAATTTGATCTGTATAATGAGTTTCATCTGCTCCATTAACTCTTTAACTCCGAAAGGCCGCTGTGAGCGGCCGGCAAAATGTTCCCAAACGCCGAAAGACTGCTGCCAGCGGCCACTGAAGTTAGATCTAGAAAAAGGCCTAGTAAAGTACGAATGCGATATCCTACGAAGATGAAACTATTTGTAAGCCCAGAGAAGGTCACGAACAACTTCCTAGAGGGGTCAGTCCTTTCCTAGTCTCACTTTCAGTACTACAAACTGTACATAGTGTAGACCTAGCAAACAGAAACTAGTGTAAATAAATAGTGTTTCAGCCATCACTGACTTTTTCAAATGGCCATAACTTTTTGCTTTATGGACTAGCAGCCTGAAACTTGGCACACACATAGCATATAGGATATCTTTTAGATATATGGAGGAGGAATGGCAGAAATCTGAAGTTGAATATTTTTCATGGACTGATGAGTCAGAAATTTGTACTGGGTTTTTAAAATTATTTTTTCTCCTGTCCGTCTTTCCACCCCTCTAAGGCAAAATTCTTTAGGTCAATGCACATAGACTTCTCATAGCATGATTGTACATTTATTTTCCTTTATATTGGTTGGTAAATCATAATTCTATCTCAATTAGGGAATGTTTTATGACCTGTTTTCGTGACATGACCCGTGTCAGAAATGTTGATCATAAAATAAATTCCGTCCAAATGCGAAAAATAATTCCGGAGTTAAAGAGTTAAAGGAACACTAATCTTTGAGGAACACTAATCTGCCAAAAATGGAAAATCGAAATCATGACCTAAAAACCTGATATTTGTTAGAGAACTGTGGCCTTAAACTCATTCCATCTATAAATGGACACTTAAGGGCAAATGGGCTACCCTAGCTCTCAAGCCAACTAGAGCTCTTGTAGGCTGTCTCTTGTCATATGAAGGCGTTTCAATTTGTTTTCGTTTCAATCTCTAATGACACCGAAAATGAAACCTAGAAAATGAAAATTGCTCCATATGACTATGACTGGGGACAGCCTACACGTGCTCTTGTTATTAAAGCTCAAAATTTTTGAAAATATGGGACAGCCCACTTATACTTGGAAGTGCCCAGCTGAATCCTCCAGTTGTATGGTGCAAGGGCGACACAAAAAAAAAAAATCATGCACTGTACCAAACGTGCAATGTGCCGAATTCCAAGTGACCACATGCATATATTGCTGTCTAGGATTTATGGATGTTATCATGCACTCAAACACATACACACGCAAAGCACACCTATATGATTACAGATTTCATACATTTACTAATTTTTTGTTCACTAATCTCACCGCGAAAATGCAACACACAACTTGCCTCTCTTCAGCAAGTTGCGACAATATCGTAGGCCAGTCACAAATTGATGTATTTTACTAGTCAAATTTGTTTGTTGGAAGTAAAGCAAACTAAAATGAAGAGAAAACATAAGTTTGAAACACTGCAGTGCATTACTAACATTGATATTAAACTTCAGATGTGTGTATATAATATGTGTGTGCCTCCATGATGACATCGGTACCACGATCTATATGTGTAAATTCCATCATGGGTTGCGTCTATTGGAACTGTTCATATTGCACATTTGGCAAAGTGCACATTTTTTTTTTAGATCTTTTCTAAGGACGAGCATACCTGCTAGTATATATGAATAATGAAAATAATTATAAGTATAAATTATCTCCAGGTACAGATGTTCCGGAAAGAGCTAATCTACTGGTGACAGAACTTTTTGACACAGAACTGATTGGAGAAGGAGCTATAGGGGCATACACTGATGCTCACAACAGACTCATGGAGGTACGCTTTTACGATTGAAGTGTATCGTAAATTTTTTTTAAAGCTGTACATTCTGTGTAGTGAGAATAAGTTGTTTGAAAATGGAAATTTAGAAGCATGATAGAAAGAATTATAGTAGTTTTTGTGAGAATGCCAGGTGGTTGGGCAGCAGCCTAACCTGAGCACTTCAAGGCATTCCTTTTGCTGAAATTGAATCTGTAAGCAAATGGGACGGGGTACATGTCTAATGACACTAACGGGGTACATGTCTAATGACCTGAGCACTAACCTGTCCACATGTCTAGCCGTGCTTCTAGCTCGCTGAGTAGCAAGCCTTGAGAGGTGGTAAAGATTGCCTTGAATGAGTGGAAGTGTCCAGACAACACTTTGGGGATGTCGACTGCAGTGGGGATGTCGACTCTGCAGCTCATGAGAGTTCTGATTTTCAGGAGTGCATTATGTTGCCTAAATCTTTCATGCTATGGAAACCAGGATAAGCTCTGGTCCTATGAGCCGAACGGCTTGAAAGCACTACTTTTTTTTTTTTCCTTTTCTGGAAACAAGCATTTAGAGGACTGCTTTATGTAGGGAAAAAATGTCTCTTATATTTTGTTGCTAGAAGCTATTAAGATGGTCACTATTGCATACAAACACACACACACACAAATAGATGCGGACTAACTATAACAAGTGAGTTAAATACCAATTGACCGTTTATTTACTGTATCTGTTTATCCCCAGGAGGATTGTGTCGCTGTCCCAACGATGGGCATTGTCTACATACAGCCTGTTCAGTGCAGCCTGTTGAGTAAGTGGAACACGTTGCACCCCCTGAAGCTTCCTAATGGCACCACCATCAGCATTCCTTCTTCATTTCATCTTTGTGGAGGTGCCCCGTCTCTGCATGACGTCCAAGTTGATGAGCTAGAAGATCAGTTGAAACTGCTGTCGGAGCCTGTGGAAGTTTTTAGGTCTGTGCTATTGAAACGGCAATGGGAATCACTCACAGTAGAATCTGTGTAAAAAAAACCTCATTAATAAACAAGCTAATTGTTCTGTTCTATCTAAAGCATAGTTAATTTTAACAGCATGTCATGTTTTACTGTACTATCCTTTTTAATAGTCTCACCATAATGATTACACACAAGCATTTTTGGGTAGTTGTTAGCCATTCAAGGGTGGTAGATGTTATTTGGGGAAATTTAAATAGTGAATTTAATCCTTCATTTCATTTTGAATTGTAGCTTAGAGTTAGTAGAAACATTGTTTATCTATGGTTGGCAGATCAAACCTGTGGAGTCCCTATTTTGTGTATAGGGACCTCAGAGGTTTGATCCACCTGCTGTTGATATGCAAAAGTCTTGTGGATTCTCAATGAATGCAAAAATTTTGTGCAGTCTCAATAAATGCAAATATCTTGTGCAGTCTCAATGAATGCAAACATTTTGTGGATTCTCAATGAATGTAAAAATCTTGTGCAGTCTCAATGAATATAAAAATCTTGTGAGTGTAGTCTCAATGAATGTAAAAATCTTGTGTAGGGTCAATGCTTGTGTAGTCTCAATGAATGTAAAAATCTTGTGTAGTCTCAATGAATGTAAAAATCTTGTGTAGTCTCAATGAAGGTAAAAATCGTGTGTAGTCTCAATGAAGGTAAAAATCGTGTGTAGTCTCAATGAATGTAAACATCTTGCGCAGTGTCAATGAATGTAAAAATCTTGTGTAGTCTCAATGGATGCAAAAATCTTGTGCAGTCTCAATGCATGTAAAAATCTTGTGCAGTTTCAATGCATGTAAAAATCTTGTGCAGTCTCAATGAATATACAAATCTTGTGCAGTCTCAATTAATGTAGAAATCTTGTGTAGTCTAAATGAATGTAAAAATCATGTTAAGTCTCAATGAACGTAAAAATCCTCTATAGTCTAAATGGATGCAAAAATCTTGTGTAGTCCCAGTGAATGATTTGATGCAAATAAACTCCTTGATCAAAGTTTGTCATTAGACATGCACCCCGTCCCATTTGCTTTCAGATTCGATTTCAGCAAAAGGAATGCCTTGAAGGTTTCGGAATCCATCTCGAAAGAGGTCATGGCCATAGCAGATGGAGACGTTGACGCCTTTGTTATGTGGTGGGACCTTGAGATGGATCCAGAAGGGGAAATAATTCTAAGCTGTGCCCCATGCTGGACTAGACCTGAGCCTGTCCCTGTGAGTATGGGCTGCCTGAAGTATTACTGAAATTTGCCTTTTAAAGTAGAGGGTGTTTGTTTATTATGATAGGATTAGAATCTTAATTACTGAATAACTATTCAACTGAGAAGGTTTGGGTCTTTTGCATAATTTATAGAATTTCATGTGATAATTTGTAAGTGTGCACATTCAGTAGTTTTTGTGTTGTGACATTGTTATTGAAAGTGTGTAAGTTGAGGAGCGTTTTCCTTACTGAATACATGAATTGAACGCACTAGACTAACCACAACAACAAAAACTCTGTAAAGGTTAATGTAGTTCTATGAATGCATGATTTCAAATCAAGTTTTGTGATAAAAATACATATATATAAAGTAAAGGTCACAGTAAAGAAAGAGACTTCCAGGCCAATTAATCTTTTGGTTGTACAGAAATTTTGCAACGATTGCAAACGTGAATGGATCTGTGGTGAGGGGAAAGAAAGCCAAATTGCAAGAGTGCAAGTGCTGGTTGAGAATGACAGTTCCCATGAGGAAGTTGAATTGTTATAATTATAGTATTTATCATTCAACTGTTTGTTTGATTTTAAAACTGTTCTATTTAAGACAGTGTATTTATGAGGAAAAGGGCGCTTAAGTTGGAAAATGGCCAGTTTTGCTTCTAATGTCATCAGTAAATGGGTTGATGACATAAACACTTACCAAGTCCTCTAACAAAAATTATAATTTATGTTTTCCCTACAAATAACAAAAAACCAGATGCTTTTATGTGATTTGGTTTTGGAGTTAAGGTTTCCTATTGTAACAATAACAAAACACAGTGTAAATTCAATTTGTGTTCCTTCCATTAATGCTAGATTTTCATATTTTCTAGGCAATTGTACTATCTCAGCTATGATTTAAACACAATCAGATTACTGAGTGGGAAAAAAAAAATCATTCAGTGTTGTTTATGATGTAGGATTATTGCATTTAATTTTGAAAAGTATTGCTTGTGAACAAATTTCCATTGATGTTGCATGTGAACACATTTCGATTTCTGTCTATCAGTGGCGTGACCATTGGATGCAGGCCCTGTATTACCCATCAACCACAAAATCTGTTAGTAAAGGAGAGCGTTTTGAAATACATGGTTACCATGATGAGTACAGTTTGTGGTTCGATACAACACAAGCAAATGGGTAATGAAAATGTTTGCCAGATTATTTTTTTTTCTTTTTTTTTTTAATCATTATTTGATAATAATGTAAGCCAAAAGGAAGTATGAATTGATCCTTTCTATAAGTGTCATCTCTCTTCCTAAAAGCTGTTATTTAGTTAGAGTTGGAGTTAGGGGGAGGGGGTTAATGATCTGTATTATTCTAATGTGGAAATGAGAGTTAAAAATTTTTTTCTAACTTTTTCATGAAATAAAAAATGTGAGTTGATTTAAAAAAAACAAACAACTTTCATTATAATCAAATTCCTTTTTCACCAGGTTAAGACCTGTATGTAGCTGTGGTTTACATGTCACATGTAGTCGGAGCAGACTAGGGCAAATGAATGATAGTCATCGCAATTCAGTTTTCGTAGAGGCAATGCAAAAGGTATGATTGATTTTGAAACGAAACATCGATTCCTGTTTACTCTGTACTCTGCTACAATTATGATTTTGACTCCATGTCCAATAGACCATATTCCACTGAAACAGAATTAACTCACAAACTGTCATGGGCCAATTCAATCAAATGATTGGTAATGGATCATTATTGGGATGTATTCCCTTCATACCAGTTTTCTGCTTCGATGTAATGGCAAATCAACAAAACTAAGCAAGGTCAATACTGTTGTTTGCCCCTTATAGGGTCTTTTATAATTGAAAAAATATGTGGGTGCTAAATTTTTGTATTCATTGTTATAAATGTAGTGTGAAAGAAGAAAGATTATTTTAGAAATTGACTGTTTTTCAATTTAGTCAAAAGTGTGAAAATTTCAGTAGTCATAGTAGAGGATTATTAGGTAGTAGAAAAGAAACTCTTCCAAGGTCAAAGTCATTTACACCATTATCTTTAGCCCCCAATCAAAGGAACAAAAAAAAAAAAGCCCCACAAAAAACTTATTCTTCTTTTGTATTTGCATCATGTTCTTTACTGAGTATCATTTAATAAAAAAAAAAAAAGCAAAACACAAAACCAAACTGTCAAGATTTTTTATATATCTTAGATCAAATTTGATTTATTCAATGTACATAACCCAAAATGAGAAAAAACATCTTATTGTTGCTGTAGTTTAAATGTTGATCATAGACTACAGAGTTGCAACAGGGGAGGAACTTAAAATGTAAGGCATTTTATATATTTATTAGATAATATTGAAAGATAAAGTGCGTCATTTTTTTGTATTTGACTTTAAATAATCTTTGTAAATGTAAGGAAAGAATCAGGCAAAATGGTTTAAGTAATAGGAGCCCTCTCAAGCCTTATGGCTTATAGGGCCGGAGCTTATCCCGGTTTCCCTAGCATGAAGCGGACAGTGACAGATTAGATCTATCACTTTCTGAATAGGATGCTAGTCTATTGTAAATACTTTCCCAGCTGAAGCTGTACCCATTTTCACCTAGTTCGAGTGAAGCAAGAGGGGTAAATTTTCTTCCTTAAGGAAAAAAATGCATTTTCCCCACAGTGGCATGAACCAGTAATCTCTCGGTCTATAACCCAACGCTCTACTGCAGAGCCACTACGCCCCCCTAAAATGGTTTAAGGCTTAGATATTTTTTTTAAGTAAATTGGCACTTCGACATTTTTATTTTGTTGTGTGTTGTTACTATAGATATGTGTATGTGTATTGTAGGATCATGATGACTTTTAATTTATATGTGTTGTGAATTTCAATTTGTTATGTTTCCAGCATATTTCACCGTCAACAGTGTGCTTAGTTTTATCAGACGGATCTCTTTTGCCTTTGATGGCGGCTGCTCTTGGGGCCCGAAAGGTTTGCGTTTTTTAATCAAAAGTTTAGTGTGATAATATTGCAATGCATGAGCATTGAGAAATCTTATCTGGTCAAGTTGATGAAGAATTTCAAAAGTTGTCATACTAGTAAAACTGTTTTAATTGGGTGAATCCTGACAAGATTTTATGAATAGAAATACAGTCGACTCCGCTTAACTCGATGTTGGTGGGGGAGAGAAAAAAGATCAAGATATCCGTTGTTCAAGTTAACC
>JBCJKF010003575.1:0-11906 GCA_039654545.1 Plocamopherus ceylonicus
TTTGCTGTATATATATTTACATTATAATGCTCTAAACACATCATAAAAATCAACGTGAAATATTGCGCCGATCCAGCGAGAGAAAATATCAACCTTTATCCGTATAATTAATATTAAATTAATTGCAATTAATATATATATATATATATATATCGCACGGTTTTTTTTTCTATTATTCGTGAATATATTGTGTAGTTGTAACCATGATAATTAATTTAAAGCTAATCCTGTGGTGCCTGATATTCTCGCTTACCAATAATTTTAACGTAACCGCTCTACTTGCTAGATGCAAATTACAAGAGTAAACAAAAGCAAATAGATAGTTTGGCAAATACAAACAATATTAACGATACACATAAGAGACTCACAATAAGCATTTAAGAGAAGTATCTTGAAGTATATCATTTTATAGCGATACACAAAAGGGAATATACGCATCTTTTGCGCACTACTCGATATATCAATCTCGTAACGAGGCACAGTAGGAAATTTGGCCGATCTAGGAAGAAAACGGGATCGCCTCAAAAATTTAAATCCCCTGATATCATTTTATCTATCTTAGAATGGACAAATTTCTCATTACACGAGAGACACCGGGTACACACACATTAATTAACGGCACTACATCTTGTCCTTTACTTATCGCAATAAAATTTCGATGCCGCAACAGTGGTCTTCAAACGATGATCGTTAATGTAATATTGATCATAATGCACATAAAAAAAATGCGCATACATGCGCATGTGTAAACACATAATATGTATGTATACATGCACGCATCCATAGCACGCGATATGTGTACATAAATAGACGCGAGATCGATCAAGATTTATCACATCGTAGACTTTTCATCAGACAGTTTGCAGTAAAAAATTTCTTAACACTACGAATGCTACCTTTCGAAGAACTTTCAAATACGCCGATCGCTCGCGACGACGATGTTGAGAATCGCGCAATTTTTGTCTCAACGATTTTCTTTTATCTCTATCGCACGCCTGTTAAAAATAATAACATTTTTCGCGCGCACGAGGATCGAGCAGTATCGCACGTGTGTAAAGAATATTCACGCGACGAAAGAGAGATGTAAAGTGATTATTAAAATATAAATTTAAAGACAGACAATATATATAGAATTATCTTATACTTATTTAATATTCAATCGCGAGTCTTATATATAATATATTCCGCATTATACATATATCTTATGTACAAAAGATGTCACAATCACAAATCACAAGTATGATAATACGTATATAATTGACACGATACAATGCCACATGCAATTAAAACCGTTAAAATAACTTTCTTACGTTTCTCCAATGCGACCTGGCGCTTGCTATTTCCATTAGATCGACAAAATGACCTTGTCTTTTTTTCTAAAATAGAGTCTAATACGCGATCGTTGCAACGATTCTCGCATTGTACATTAATCTAACTCGATGGTCAAAACATCGCTGTGTAGAAGACATAGTGTCTAGTTTTCTTTCACATTCAATTCATTTTAATTGTTGCGAAATGATAACGATTCATAGAGTGATGGCTCTTTGGCACGTTGGCGAATGACAATTGATGAATCATGTCGGCAAACGAGAATTCGAATGATTATTATCCAGATATTTTTATAATATGAGATGTATAAACTTGATGTGAAACTGATATGATTCAGAGATATAATATTAAACGATACAGATATTAAAAAATGATGGCAGGTACAGCAACAGCGCTGCGTGTATTATTCAGAGATGAAAAAAATCTCGAGTAATTTATTCCAGCATATATTATACGTGACTCTCGAGGGGCACCTTGAAAACCTTAGACGCGATATTCGCATCCGGCAATGACTGCGGTCGCGCAGCGTTGGTTACATTGAAGACAACGTTGCTGGGCCCACGAAAGCTTACCTCGATCAAGAAGCTCGTATCGGCCATACCAACACGATGGGCGCTCAGATCGGGCGAGCTAGTTCTGAGTTGACTTTTCTTCGGTCTGTAATCGCTTCTGATAATTCTCTCAGCCTCGGACTGCAGTTTATTATCGAGCCAGTGCACCTTGTCAAAGTCCTTGGTACCACCGACTGTGTGTCTCCGTTTAATCGACCGTTCTGACATTCCGTTCTTCCGTTTCAGCTTCGTGGCGCTCTCCTTGCGCACCGATTGCCGTCGCTTACTAATATTGCACTCGGTTTTCTCGGTCTTGGTCAGCGACTCGGAGCGTTTTAACCTGCTGCCCGGCGACTCCGATCTGTCTCCGGAATGTTTGTTCAAACTCTCGGACCGTTTAAGCAGCGACGGCCTCTCGGTCGAATGTTTATTCAGACTCTCCGATCTTTTTAATCGAGAGCAAGTGTTCTCGGATGTTCTCTTGTTCAATGATTCCGATCGTTTCAGGCGGGATCTCACCTCGGAGCTCGTCAGACTCTCAAATTTTTTCAGCTTATTGGAATAACTAGAATCTCCGGTTGTCTCGTAATGATGATTCTTGGCGTCCAATTTTGCATCGACATTGTTCTCTGAGCATCTACTACTTTCATGAAGACTCTTCTCGCTTGTCGTTTCGTAACGTCTTGGATTTCCCGCATACGGATAATCTCCTTCCTCGTCCGCATCCCTCCGGTCATCCTCGTCCTTTTCGCTCGAATCCGCAGTTTTCTCCAACACCGTTTTCTCCGTGGCATGATTCGTGTCCAGCCTCTGCTTATCGTTCGCGTCGCGATCGTTATTTGGTGTGATCGATTTCAAAGAATGCGGGGTGTCGTCGGTCACCGTAGAATCGGTATCCTTCTCGGGAGTGTCCTGCAGTAAATCGAGAAAAAAATGATGACCATTTTTAAGGAATTATTCAATAAGTATATCAATGTTTTTTTATCTATATCAATACGCTTAAATTTATATTCAAAATATGCGAGGCTGTCTAGTAAGCTACCTAGGTGAAAGTAAATTATCCAAGATATTTCGTATTCATATATTCTTTCTGATAATATTAATAGTTTCAAATGTATGAGAAAGACTTTATCGATACAATATGTAACCATGATATTAAGACACTTACGTCCTTCGGGCGGGAGATATGATATTTATCGAGCGATTTATGAAGGCTGGGATCACGATAAGTTTCCGTGGATGGATACCGGAATTTCGGGGACGTGCTCGAAGCTTTTTGCTCCTGTTCCGCAGAGCTGCCATCCTTATTACGGGACGCGGATTCCGGAGGAGGCTGCGCTTGAGTCGACGATTGATTGACGAGAGACCTCCATTTGCGATCGAACGTGGTCGTGAGGCTGGTTAGAAGGTCGCTACCTGTAAGATTTGTCGTATTAATGATAAAGCGAGAAATGGGCGTGAGAACATACGAGACGCACAAACTTGTACGAATACAAAGGAAAAAAAGAAAAAACACTCAAAGCATCGCGAATTGTTATCTGGTCGTTGTTGTAATAATTTGTCATATACACGATCGCTAAATAAGATGAATGAAAAATATATGCGTTTTTTTTCTTTTCGTTTATCGCAGCTGGTGATATATCTCTTATCGTGAGTGCATTTTTACAAAATAAAATCGTTGCAAAATGAAATTGTAGTTGGAAATAATCCGTAACAATAATAAGGAGCGTCGAAATGCATTCTGTCGACGTGAAGCAAGCGCGATTATCGCAAGAGAATTAATTAATATGTTATTGTATCTTCATTCTTATCAGAGAGCATCGTCGCCATCGCTATCGTCATTATCATTCGGTTTTACTATTGTCGTTGTTAATAAAAGTTGTCATTATTTCGTCAGCTGTATACATTACGACAATTGCAATAATAACGTAATTAGCAATATCTTCTTTCTTGCGCTGAAGCGTGATAGGAAAACAAACATATCCTTAGACGAAACAAGAAAATCAAACAAGATACGTCAGTTGTTCAAAAATCTCCACAAAAAAACACAATACATAAATAATATTACTAAAAATATATCATCTTTAAACATATACCTAAAAAATTACACAAAAAAAAACATTTAAACTAATACTTATTGAAAACTAAAGTTTTAAAATCGCCGAGGTAACTGGTTTATTAATGTTGCTTTAAAGCAGAGGAGATTTCATTCTTTTGTGAAAATATTCTCATTCGAGGAATATTGAGTCATATAAGAATTTCGCAATTGGTGAGACGCAGACATTAGAGGATTTATTGAGCCACGCTCACAAATATCCGAGCGAGAAATTGCGAGAAAAATAACACGAAGAAATCGTCTCTACCAACGGGACGGGATAAAAAAAGAAAAAAAAAAAGAAAACGCTTCCAGTGTTATTATAAAAACCAGTCAAGATTCTCCTCGAAGATGACGCGATACATGTAAAATATTAACGGAGCAGATTGCGCGATTGCTGGGCGCAAAAGATGCATACGTGACACGTACGGAGACGAATGTTAGTCGAAGGGAATAAAAATAACAACAAACACAACGCGTGGCGTGCTTAATGATGGCCTGTATGTAAAATAAAAGAGCGTGTATATAAAAGCCATTCGGTTTGAGCCAGCCAGCTGAGTCAGCTCGTCGGGCATCTCGGATGCTGGAGGCGGATCCGCCAGATTTCTGATCTGGCAAGAGAGCTTGACGTGGGATTTACCTCGGAGGAATCGATTTAGAGTCTTGGCGGTGGCTGATTCGTCTGACGATCGTGCGTCGTCTCCTGCGCACGATGACGATGATGATGGGGCAGCTGTTGCTGTAGACGCGACAGCAGTTGCCAGCGGTGCGGCGGCGGCGGCTGCTGCTGTTGCTGCTGTTGCTGTTGGCACTGACACGGGCATGGACATTGGCATCGGGACGGCTGCGACCGGCACTGGCATTGACATTGGCGACTGGGTCGGTGTCTTCGGGGTGGCGGGACTACCGGGACCTGCGGTACCGTATAGGTGGGACGATATGTACCACCAAAAACCCGGGCTTGCTGTGTGCCTACACGTGGTATTCAACCATTTCGTACCGTCATTTATTCGTTATCGTTCATGTTGCGGCCAGCGCGGCGGAGCAACTCTCTCACGTTTTCCTCACGTCTTCCTCCTTTGCGTCTGGACTCACCGTATATCTCTCCGTCTCTTTCTTTCTTTCTCTTTATTTCGAGTACTTTATATTCTTTCGAATCGATAGCCACCGATTGATCGCCGCGCGAACCTATACTCGATGGAAATTAAAATATATCGCCCGACAGAGAGACTGAACGGACGTGACGAAACGAGGAAAAATAAAACGAAAGAAAAAAAAAAGAGAAGAAAAGCGGATTGAGAGCGGGGAGAATCGAATTTTCAAGATCAACATTGATTTTTTAGCCGTGATTGAGAACGCGTGACGGATCGATTGACCCTATCCGAGGATCCTCGAAAGAAATATGTTGAGCCGACTATATTCGTATTCCTTTCGGGCGTGTCTGATCGCAAAGACGTAGACTGAGGCGGCAGAGCAATCAGTTTCATATAATTAAAAAGGCCACAAGATTAATCAGCAATAAATCGTTATAACGATTAAAGAACAGGCAGGCAGACGAGCAATCAGACAAGTGTAATTCGGCGATGCACACGTGTGTGAAGAAAATGCGAAAACTAGATGTATTTTCAGACTAACAGCAAGAGCCCCATCGAAACATTGCGATGGTCGTAAAAAAGAAAAAAAAATGTCTTCAAACTTATTGTTAAAAAATCGATAATACGAGATAACGTGTGTCTAAACGTGATTCCTCTAAGAAAATTCACATCTTTGAAAAGACAAGCAGTGATCGAAGAATCCATTTGAAGTGCTCGCGATAGATCCTCGAAAGACATGCATGCGACGAGAGAGATATTTTTTTAAAGTGATTTTTGCAAAGAGATATCCAATAAGAGAAATCCTGTTTATTCGAGGATATCGTTAATCTTCAGAAAACATATTCTCCTATTAGATATATCAGCTGCGTTAAAAAAAAAAAGAAGCATCTCGATTTTTTTATGCCGACTGCACGTTTACGAGGAAAAGTCACTGAAGAAGCAGTCAGTCTGTGTAAAATATATGTGCTTTTCTTAATGTTGAAAGCCGAAGACTGGCGCATGCAGCACATGAAAACAATGTAAAAATAAAGGATCGGCCTCAAAAAACACGTCATGCGTATAACTCTGAGATATATATATTTTTTTTTTTTAATTTTGTTCTCTCTCTTTTTGCGACCGATCCTCCTTGATCGCAAATACGAGACATAGTATCTTCTAAAATTAAATCTGCTTTCATTGCAAGAAGCCTCGTGTGTCTCATTGTTTGTGTTTGCACTAAAATTGACTACGCTCCGCGTAATGGTAATGTTGCGAACGCAATGTAAGAAAAAAATGTCAATTTCCGAGCAATGATGATGTAAATTTCGTAGCATACAATTAAAAGTCGTATCATAATTCGAAGAAAAAGAAATCGCTTGAAGCAAAAAATAAGAAGAAGGAATATACCTAGAAAGCTTTTTGTTAATAGTGAGTATCTTCTGTGTCCATTGCAGAAAACAAGATCCTGCTACACTCACCGATCGTCAGAAGCGATATTACAGAGAAAAGATATAAGAGAGGATATAAATAGAGGCAGATACATAATTGTAATTGTCACGTGGATTCACGACGAGAGATAGGAATTGGAATATATTCGAAACGGAAAACGTTTTCCGGAAGTGATGAACAAATTCGCGCGAGATACGCTGAAAGAATAGCAAGCGAATTTACCTTTCTGATATATCGCTCTTTTTTAGACAACTTTTGTATACATGACGCACGTACATGATATACGACACGTATTTATACATATAGGATCCCTTGAACTCTGCGATTATCAGCATTGTTTCACGTATACGCGTTAATTATCTATTTTTGCCGAATAGCATACAAAAGATTTATGTATTGTACAATGCTTCATATTTTTATCGTAACGTACAATTGTTGGAATATATATTGAGAGCACGAAGGCTAGCATATGGCGAGGACTCGGAATAACGACATCGCGAAGGTGAAAGGAATGAAATACTAACCATCGTCCGAGCCATCGCCGGGAACGCCTCGTTGTTGCTGCGACGGTGACGGAGAGGACTGCGAAAGATTGTGAACCTCGTGCAAGGAATCCAGACTGCCGTATCGAACTGGCGGTAGACAGATCGACTCTGTTGACGGCTGTAACGTCAATAAATCTGTATGAGCAAGTAGGATCGATCAAAGAACAATTCTTTTGAATGAAGTAACATATAACGATCTTTGCAAAACAGAAAGAAAAAAGTACTTCACCTACGATCTTGAATATCACACGAAAAATGAATAAAACTTGGATTATGTATCATTATCTAATCATTAATCAAACGTAAATTCAAATCAGCTTACGTCTTTGTCCGTCTTGAACTTCTTAATGACGCCGTTATTCATCTTCTCCCCCAACACGGTAGTCAGTTGATTGGTTGCTTGCGCTTTCTGGCGTGTCGCAGATTGCTGTTGCATGGTTATTGACAGCGGTGGCCTTGTGGTCGATCGCGATCTGACTTTTGATCTCTCCGATAGGTCCAGCAACGATTCATCGGCGAGTCTCTCGTTCAGACTGGACAGACGTTCCGACAACAGACTCGGCGACACCGTCGTATCGACTATACTATCGAGCAGATCGTCGTTCTCCATCTCTCGTTTTGCTAATTGCCATTCTATCTCGATTCTTCGCTTTTCCTCCTCTCGTTTCTCTGCTTCGAGCCGCTGTCGATGTTGATCCCTCTGTAGCATCGCCTTCGTCTCTTCTTCAAATCTTCGCACTCTCTCCTGCGTGGTCGCGCTTAAACCGGTGTATGTCAGGATCGCTATTTCGTCGTTGCTCTGTCTCGTTTGGTTAGACCCGCCGGATGCAGTGGAGCCCGTTTCCGCTGAATTTGGACCAGTTTCGCTTGGCAATCTCGAAGAGTCCACAGACGGCGGTGCAGACTGAATCGCGTACTTGGAACGGTTCGATGAAGACGCTCCGTTATTCGACGAACTGCCGATATTATTAGAATCAACCGATAGAGACCGATCGGAACGATCGGAACGATCGTTAGAATGATTTTTGTTTTCGTGCATCTGTACAATTTCGCTGACGGAACACTGCCGCTCGTTCAAGGCCATGCTCTGTCGAATCGTCGGCGAACTCTCCGATTCTTGCTTCGATTTGGCCTAAATTATTACAAGTTTGATTTTAATCTCTCATTTGATGAAAAAATAAGATCAGCAACTAACCTTATCGCCTTCGTGTTCATCGATTTCGTCTTGATTCTTTCGTCTTCTTTGGATCTTTTTGTTTGCTGCAGATATAATCGATGATACGATGTCCCTAGCGGATGCCATATCGCGTATGCCTGTTTTATCACAATAAAAGAGACATAAATGTATTGCTATTGCAAATCGAATATACAGTAAGCTTAAACTATTATCGCCAATAAATATCAAAGTAATCAAATAAAAAAGAATGAAATAAAGCTTGAAGTAAATGCGTAAAAAATAAAAAAGAAGAATTGAATATAAAATAATGGAGATATGATTATAAATATAACAAATACCTTCGACTTTCTGAATATTGTTTAATAGAAGATTGTGATTGGACATCGGTTCAACTTCGCAACTGTCTGTTGGAAGGCTTAAATTTACGCTCAATCTGCTCAAGTCATCAAGATCATCCTCCGAGAAAAACCAATCGACCTGAAATATATCGATCCGAGACCGTTAAATATCTTGTTAAGAAAGAAGCGTCTTCTTTTTTTAACACAGAAGAAACTTACATTATTCAACAAACTTTCGACTATTCTACATTGATGCGACATATCGGTAACCATGGTGACCATATTGTCCCTGGAACCACTCGCTCGCACCAACGTTGGCCCGAAAACAATGGCTAAATTCTTGGCCTCCATTTTATTGATTTCGCTATGCTCGACTACTTTCTTCAAATGTTGCATGAGATACTTAAGCGTCTCAAAATGATGCTCCGGAAGATCCCGCAGTAATTTCCGTATCGTGGTCATTCGCCTCTGCGGATCTTCTATTTTATCGGCATCGATGAACATGGGATACAGCTCTGCCGTAAGCAAAGAATCGGGCAGTTGACGGAAAAAGGACTTCAGCAACGATGATATTACGTTGACGTCGCTCCATCTTGGATCCTATGCAAAAAGAAATAAATGATAAACAGAATCTTCGCGAAATAGATACTTCGACATTAGTGTATAGAATACTACCTGGAAGTTGATGTTCTCGAATCCTTTGTTGACGCTATCCGTAAGCTGGGCGATCGCGGCCGTGTTTCCGGGTACTCTATAAATGCCCACGACTTCGAGTCCTCTCGCCTCGACGATACTCGTGCACATTTCAACGATCAGTGGTACGCATTCGGAAAACGAGGATTGCGGACAGAGTTCGAGGGGTACTTTGAAGGTGGCCCCTTCAGGAGGCATTTGCGCCGTGGGTGAAGAAGGTGCGCCGCCAGTTTGACCGTGCATTCTTCTGAACTGTTTTGCCATCCTCCCCTTCCAAGTCTTCGATTTGGGTGACGGCAAGGGTTCCAACATCTGATTACTCGGTTTGCGGGTTTTGTTCACAGGCGATTGTCCCGTTGGCGATCGATTCCTAAACGATGTTAGCTTCTTGATGCCCTTGTGGCTGGGCAGAGGGCTTAATCTTTGACCGTTGCTAGGAGAAACACCGCCACTTGGAGTTGTCGGAGTCTGCGGTACAGCCTGTTGCTTCGATGTGCAGGACACGACATCCTGTTTTAATAAACAATTTTTTTTCATGAAAATTGTGCATAGGAAACTTAACAATTGCAAAAATGAAAAGAAAGAAAAGTGGCGAAAAATGGCACTTTTATGAAAATGGCACTTCGACAAAAAATGATCCCATAATTAGCGCTCACCGATGATTTTTCCGCGGCAGCATGAGAATGAAGTGATCTTAACCAAAGTGCCATAGATGCCGCGTCTTCGGTTTGTAAAAGTACTTCCGCCGTAGGATTTGCCACTCGCAACACGTGTTTCCGTTTCGTGTAGTCCTCGGCAACATCGACAACGGAACATCTAACGTCGACGCTTTGTCCCGCATTTCCTTCATTCTCGGTGCTCAACGAAGGACTCTGTAGCAAAGATATCGTATACATAAAATATTCTTCTTTCATATCCCATTTGGCGCACTGATTGCAAATGACACACAATGAGCTTTAAATGTTCTTCTCACCTGACTATGACGATCCTTGTAAAAATATATTATAGGACCACGGAGAACACCCCAGACCTGCTTCCAGGAACGATCGGTAGATCGCTGAAATTATGATAAATGTTAAAATATAATAAATTTTTTTAATTGAAAAACGAATTTAATGCGCATCCAACTGAATTCGTTTACTTTATTCGTGTCCTCACCTTGCCATCGAGCACTGTAAATTTCACATGAAGGGTTCCTTCTCGTTCCACCGGTTCGGCATCCTTCGCGTCACAGCTGTTTGATGTATTATGTGGTACCACGATACTGTTACTGGAAAAGAAATGAAACTGTGATCAAATCTGTGTTGTTTGTAAACTTTACACATTTATATCTACACAGAATAGAATAGTTGAAATTAACACCTTGATTTATGTCAATTGAGTGATATTAGAGTAAAATTTGTAGAGAAAAAATTAATAATACATAAATTTCTTAATCTGCTTCCGCTTAAAAATATTTTAAAACATTTATTTAAAACATTTTCTGTTCCCTTGAAACTAATCATGCAATCTTAGCAACTCATTTTCTCTACAGATAAAAACATTAATATAAATCAAGATGAATGTAATTTCAAATGTTTCATCCCGTATATATAAATTGTATACAGAACAATAGCGATGCCATCTATAATTTCAGAGATAGCAAAACTGTGCCGTAATATTATTTACAACTACATTTCTATATTCTCGGCCCTCTCCTAAATCGAGAATGACACTGAAAATAACGGTCACATCGATCGTCGGCTAGTATTAGTCTCATTCCGTTAGTAACAATCAGCCAATAAATCAGTATCCGAAAGGATACGCTAAGATACACTAACACATATCTATCTATAGCATCAGGAATAGTCTAGAATAGCACAACATAGACGACCACAGTAATTGGTTTTAATATCAGAGTCACAAACACAGGGATGTGTTACATTCTATGTGTCCTCGACACATTGATCACGGACGTATGTTCCTTATCGCAATAGGAATAATAAACAAGGAAGGATATCCTTATCTAATACCACTCGAGCAACTAACGCAGAAGGGATTGCGAAGTCGTGATATATTCGAGAGTTGCATCATCATCAGGAAAAAAAATTATCAACTTTCCTATCTCGCGCGCAATATTTTTCATCATACAATTTTTTTTAGTTCTTTATTCAAATATGTTTAATCGAACTGTTTAATCTTTTTCGTTTATTTAATTGCATGTTGCTTAATTTGAATTTATTTTTTTGTAAGCAATATCTTTTTTTTAATGTTTGAAATTTGTTAGTAATCGGAAATATTTGTATTTCTCTCAAATAATTTGTTTTTACTTAATATCTAGACGTGTGCAAATATTCAATTTTAAATTTTATTTTATTTTGTACCGTGTAATTTTTAATTTTTTTTTAATTTTTGTGTTTCTCAATTTTCACGTCAATTTTCACCGTGAATATAGAAAATGGAGTGTACAATCACGTTTTATTTCCAAATCGAAAATTTTCTGATCGTGAAAATATGTTGTCGAAAGATACACGAAATGCGTAACAACTTTCATGCTTCTTAATCGCTATTCCACCGCGATTATTCGTCACACGTCATTGTTTACAGGCAGATAAGTAGCGCAAACGTAAATACAGAAACGAAGAGCGAATGTACATTAGCTTGGAGGAAGAAACGC
>JBCJKF010003686.1:0-11904 GCA_039654545.1 Plocamopherus ceylonicus
TGTAGAGGGAAGGGAGATCACTTTACCAGGAGACCCCCCCCCCCCCTTTCCTCACACTTCCTCACATTTTTTGTAGACCACCTCCACCACCCCCCCCCCCCCCTTCCAGGCGTGATTTCATATTTGAACGGCCCCTAATACATGTAAATAGTTTTTGTAAACTAGTTGATTTGCCCGTTCTACGAACTGGGGTATGGTTAAAGAGCTGGGGATGGAATGCAGTTGGCCTGTGCAGCATTGCAAGGTTGCCACGGCCATTGGACCTCGTCACTGTAATGTGTTCGGTTGGTACAATCTATCTACGGTATATGAACATTTTGAGCGCTGTTACGTAGAGGTGTCGCGGTTTTGAATAATCTTCATGTGTATTTTATTTTTGGTTCAATATCAGCATTTTTATTTAGTTATGTTTCAATGTAATCGATTAATATATTTCCATTTCTTCCCTTTTTATTCACAATTGAGACTTAAAATGAACTTAAAAATGTATTGTTTATTGAAGAGTGACGTCCCTTGAAGCCCCGGGCTTTTTTTTTTTTCTTTCTTTCTTTTTTTTTTTGTGTTTGTGTTAAGAATAGGGGTCATGTTCCTGCTCTTATGTATAATGTTTTCTGAAAAAAATTTTTTTTTTTTTTTGAATGTTCAAGTGACTGAGTAGATCTGCAGTGATGTGCACAGATTCCGGCCGGGGAGCCCACAATGAGCATTGGAATAAAAAAAAAAAAAAAGAAAGGATAATGAGTAGATAATCTCGACATGTATATTATACAATAAATACAATAGTCACTGGGATCCAAGTCTCGTAGTGCAGAGCGGGCCTTTTAGTAGTACATGTATTAATAATTAATACATTTACATGTACAGTACAAATCAGGTCATCTCTCCTTACTCATACTCGGCTCTCTTTCCTCTGTTTTGATTTGTTTTCCATTTTAAATGATTTCAATCAGATAGAAAGACCCTAACACAAAGTGAAACGCCCTGTCAGAGAATCGTATTTTACACTTTGGCCCTGCCGAAGGAAAACGCCCCTTGTCCTTATTGAACTCTAACCACTCCCCTTGCGGTGTCCTGATAACAATGTCAAAAAAGAGAGACAAGGATACATTTGAAGGATAAGGCGAATGAATGTTTATAATGAAAGAAAGTGGCAAGATGGGGGGATTGGCTTTGAAGTCTAAGAAAATGGAATCAGTTGGGCTGACAAGAAAGAAAATCACAACATAGAGTCAAAGTAAAATGGAGCGTGAATTATCCAGTATGTACATCATCATCATCTACCACTCCTCCTACACCTAATTCAGACACATCTATAAAAAAATAAATGTGCACAGGTTAATCTCGAAACCTGTGCCACCTAGAACAGTGGAAGTTTCTATGCAAATGTTTTTTGAGAGTCGAATTGGGTGGGCACAGTTATTTTTTCTCTTAGTATTTTCCTCCTAAAACTAAATCGTGAAAAACCTACGTTTTCCTGGATTTTTGATACTACTGCCTATTTTATACGCACGCGCCAGCGTCTAATTAACATAGACTCGAGTTACACAGGGTCAATGAGTAACGGTACCTTGGTACATATGTATGTATGTATGTATGTATGTATGTATGTATGTATATATATATATATATATATATGAATGTATATATATATAAATATATATACATATATATATGTGTGTGTATACCAATTTCATATTCGTGAACCGGTACTGCCCATGTCTAAACAAAAACTATAACTTTATAAGTATATACATGTATTATTAGGTATCTGTATAGGGGCTTACTGCATTTTCTTCCTGCTCGCTTTATAATCATAAGGTGCATGGTACATGTATAAGTATCAGCAGCATAATACATGCAATGTAATCAACTATTTTCTGACACCCTGATATAGATATAGATCTAACTTACTGCAGTTCTATAAAAGAACATAATGTACGGTATGTCGTTCGATTACTAACGGTATCATGCATGGATCACAATTTTTTCTCTCCTTCTTTTCTAAAAAAAAAAAAAAAAAAAAAAAAAAAAAAAAAAAAAAAAAAAAAAAAATTACCTGTATGTTTGTAATGAAATGGGTTTCTATGGGGTCCATTGAAATTGTCCAGAGCAGATCTATGGTTTCATTGAGCTAGATGATGATGGATTCCACTTCAGCCAAAAATAAAACAAAACAAAAACTGTTTATATGAGTAAATAAGCCTAGCTACATGTACATGTATCACCTTTGGATCTAAGGACGACCATCCCACACCACGGCGCGTTCCCAGGTTGCGGATAGGTGCAAGGAAAATCGTTCTGGTCAGGAAAAACTCAGTCAGAAAGACGCCATTCTGGAGTGGGCTTCTTGATCAAGAACACTAAGGCCTCCAAGCTGGAGACTTTACCATCAGGCCACTCTGACTGCATCATCTCCATGCGTTTGCCACAGGAAAAAAGTAACTATTGTACATCACTATCTTCTGTGTGTACACCCCAACTCTCCAAGCGGATCCTGCTGATAAAGACGTTCTATACAGACCTACATGACCTCGTAGGGAACATCACTATAGATGATAAAGTTATTATCCTTGGAGATTTCAACACCAGAGCGGGCAGAGATACGGAAACGTGGAAGTGAGTTCTTGGGAAACCTGGCGTTGGGAACTGCAATGATAATGGATGTATTTTGCTGGAGTTCTGCACCGAACTGCAATTCACGATCACCAACATCACCACCTTCCAGCAGAAAGACAGCCTAAAGACAACCTGGATGCATCCCCGATCCAAACACTGGTACCTCATTGACTATGTTCTGGTACCTCAACGTGATCTCAGGGACATTTTACACACCAGAATGATGCCCAACGCGGATTGTCAAACGGATCATCGTCTTGTGAGGCGCAAGGTCAATCTCCATTTCAAGCCCAAACTGAAACGTGAGGGACGACGGGGGAGGAAGTTCCAAGTTAGCAGCCTGGAGTCGGATGAAGTGAGATCTGACTTCCAATCAAAATTGGAATCTCCTGACGGCTCTGCTGATCCATGCCCCGAAACACTTTGGGCCCGACTAATAGCCGCAATTCTAAAGTCCTCAAAAGAAGCCATTGGTTACTCTACAAAGAAAAATAGAGACTGGTTTGATGAAACTGACAAAGTAATCCAACAACTGCTTGCGGAAAAAGGAACTCTCCAGACCCATTTTGCACAGTCATCCTACCCTGTGAAGAAAGCTGCCTTCCATTCCACTTGCAGCAACATCCAGTGCAAGTTGCGCAAAATGGAAAATGATTTGTGATCGGATCTCGCCATGAAAGCTCAGCTTTGCACTGACATCGGTGATTACATGGGGGTTTTATGAAGCTCTCAGGATAGTTTATGGTCCTACCCATCAAGTCGTGAGTCCTCTACGAAATACTGATGGCCAGGTGCTCAACACAGGTAAGGCGTCCATCCAGAATCGCTGGGAGCACTTTCAAAATCTCTTCAGCGCAAACCGAACAGTCAACAACTCTGCCATCTGGCAGATCCCTCAGTAGCCTATCAAAGAAAAGCTAAATGGAGAACCGTCTCTTAAAGTTATCAAGGCCACTCAACGACTGAAGAGCGGCAAGGCTGCAGGCATTGATGGCATTCCACCAGAAATACGGAAGAATGGAGGAAGAGCATGGCACTCCAAACTCCACGAGTTATTTGTATGCTGTTGGGAACAAGGTAAACTTCCATAAGATCTCCGAGATGCTGTCATTATAACCCTATCCAAGAACAAAGGGGAAAATCCGACTGCTCACACTACAGAGGTATAACCCTGCTCTCAAAAGCAGGCAAGATTCTGGCAAGAGTCCTCCTCCACTGGCTGTTGTAGAATCTAACCAAAACCCCCGGAGAGTCAATGATGCTTCAGAGCCAACAGAGGGGCCACTGATATGGTCTCGTGCTCAGACAACTCCAGCAAAACAAGGGTCTATACTATTAGTCACCTTCGTAGACCTGACCAAGGAGTTTGACACCGTAAACCCATGAACTGAGTGGATTCGTTTTCCTCTCCGCTTCGCGTTGTTCTCAGCTTGAACTTTCCTCCCACTTGATGAATTATCGGGACAGTCTCATATTTCATTCCAGAAAACGGAGTGCACCCCTCTCGCTTTCCTGCTACTCCCAGTACCTGAATCGAAGCTGAAAGATTTAACTCACAACTAAATTTCTCTCAGTTTACTCCCAGCAGTGTATCAGGCCAGCAGCAAATAACAATACATGTATGTCTTTGAATGAGGCTTTGATTGCCGTTGTGCAGAAAACGTCAAGCGAGATGATAATTACTTTAGAGTCTATATTGCCAGACAATGGCAAGAAACTGGAAAACAAATTGCAGTCGATGGTAAGTTTAGGCATTTTTATGTCAGGTTTACGCTGTTGAAAAGTAAATGTCCTCGATACCCCCCCCCCCTCCCCCACCCTCCAATTTTCCTCATCTCTTAGAACCTCATCCAGAAGATGATGATTCTCTCAAAAGTCACCTCTTCGTAAACAAAAATGTTGTGTGTCGAGTATCGTTTTGGAGTTTGGCATTTCCTTTTCATACACCCCACTAAAAGCAATTGCAAAGACTCCATTGTGGCTAAAAAAGCAAATTGAAAAAATGGCACGATGGGTCAGTGATGGCAACTGGTATTCGCCAGCGGAAAGCCAGAGGAGACAAAAACGTATCACATTCGTTTCTCTTCCATTTTCGTGCCAATCGTTGAGCTGATAACAAAGCGAAGCAGAGAGGAAAGGTCTCTGGTAAAGATTTTGGAGCGTCTAGGCTGCCCCCCCCCCCCCCAAGGTTCCTCAACATGATCATGCAACTATATGAAAACCAACTTGGTCAGGTCAGGAACAACAATGACCTCTCCTAACCTTTCTCAATTCTAAATGGAGTGAAGCAAGGTTTCGTTCTCGCACCAACTCTATTTACCACCTTCTTAAATATGATGCTTCAGAGTAGGGCAACAAACGATCTAGGAAACGAGGATGGGGTTTATACGTTACCACACTGATGGTAGCCTATTCAACCTGAGGTATCTACAGACACACACGAAGACCCTTGAACAACTTATTCCAGAGCTGCTTTTTGCTGATGACGCTGCCCTTGTGACATGGAGACTGCTCTGCAACACTTGAATTCTTTCTTTGCAGAGGCAGCCTAGCTCTTTGGTCTCTGGGTCAACTTTAGAAGTCACCTACAGTGACCACTTGTGATTTCTGAAGCGTTTCAACCAACGGCGTCGGCACTCCATTCTAAACAAACACTGGAGCCAATTTGTCACCAACCTGGACGTTCTCAATCAAGCTGGCATCACTAGCATTGAGGGCATGCTTTTACATTCTCAGTTCGCTGGGCTGGACACATATCAAGAATTAAAGTTAAAGACCATCGCCTAACCAAGCTTTTCCTCTATGGTGAACTCTCCACTAAAGACTGGGAGCACCAAAGAAGAGATTTAAAGATTCTATGAAAAAATCGCTCTCTTCTTGCAACATCGACCAGTCTGTGGACAGTCCTTGCCACTGATCGAGAGGCATGGTGATACGCAGTCCACCAGTCGGTCTCCTCCTTTGAGAGCAACCACAGAGCTGCCCTTGTAGACAGGCGAAATAGGAGGAACAACCATATCACCTCAGCACCAACCCCACTAGATGCGGCATTCCCCTGCAGCCACTGTGGCCGAATATCCCTATCAAAAATTGGCCTTGTCAGCCACCAGCGAGCTTGCACCAGACATGGACCCAGTCCATAATCTTCGTTCACAAAGCAACACCAAACATGTATCATCCATTGAATTCGTACACTCATCCTGCTTGATATTAAAGTCTCCTAGCTGTATATCAAGTCGGATAACAGAAAAGTAGAAAAAAAAAAAGCAATATAGATATGATGGCCTTTTCCGTCAGAGTTGACCATCTTGTAGCAATTATATTGATAGGCCTGGGCTAGTAGTATAGTGGGAGTTTGGGTGCCCAGTCACACATCCCTTTCCCTCTGATCTTTACCTATTCTACTTGAATTCAGAGTAATGAACTAGTCAATAAGTCTGAAGTAGAAGAGGTTGTAGAGGTAAATAATACCGAAATAACCATTTTGTCAGGGTGACGGCGGATATGGCCTACTCCTTTCGATTTTAATCACCGAGGGTTCTTTTACATGCGCAAAGGCACATGGGACCTCCTAGTTTATCGTCCGTTTCCGATGGGACTAGGCACTCATTCATCCAGCCTACCACAGCACAAGAAAGAAAAAACCCGAAAATTCGGATTTTAAATCAAGCCTGCACAGCTGGGGATCGAACCCCTGACCTTTGGCTTGGTGGACAAGTGTCCTGTCCACTGAGCTATCCGCATCATAATGGTACTAACACACATACATACCTCTATTAATTTTTACTTCATTTCTCGTCACACTCCAAAAGAAAATCAAACACAGAAATAATGCAACTGACAACACTTGACAACAACATGAATGAGAAATGAAAAAGAATGCTTCAATTTCCTTCAAAGGTGTTTTTTCCCCCCAATATAATTTATATTTTAAATACAAAAAAAAAAAAAAAAAAAATGATTTCAGATCAGTCATGCCATTTGAAAGAAACACATTTATTTATATCACTGGTTTAAAAAAAAAATATAAAAAATAGACAAACAAAAACAAAAACAATAATTATTCAATGATTGATTATAACTATTGAGTACAGAAGGAACAATTAACCTAACATCAAAAGTGGAACCTCTAAAATCAGACTGCCAGTGTAAACTTGTGAAATGAGGAAGAAAATCTAAGGGAAGGGGTTTTTCTGTTGTTAGGGGATTTTCTGGTTGTTGTTTTTTTCAGTGCAATATTTCATTTGTTCATTTCACTTTCTTGTTTTGCATGTTACAAATGCATTTTAATAATGTTGTTAATGTACAAAAGAGGAAACATAATAGGCACACAATGAAAAATGAATGCAGAGCCCCTGTATACGTATATATAAAGGTAAGGTGTCAAAATCTCGTTGGAAACTTGGATTCTCTGACCAGATAGAAAAAAAATATCAAAATATGCAATGATCAGGCAGAACAGGAAATCTGGTCAAATGGGATGGCGTTTTAAATGTATTAATATTTCCTGAGTAAAGAGGCCCCATTACACTATCACATGTTTAATTTGATCAAATTTCTGACATCATCAGCATGTCACAAAAAAAAAGAGAAGTTATTACTCCATAATATGTAAAATTTGTACATGTATGGTAAAAAATAATCACATAAGTGTAGCTCTACGCATTCAAAAATCATCAAATGGATTCAGTTCACCAATCATAATTTCATCAGTCAATGATATATATTCAATTTCATTTCCTATGTGAATAAATGTAATAAGTACTTTTTAATTTAAATGTATTTTGACAGAACATCACAAACCATCACATAAAATTGAACAAAGTAAAAGAAAAGCTCAGAGTTTTGATAATTTTAACCCCAATCTTCTCAGCAAGAAGTTCTAACATCTGTCCATTTGAGGATATATACAGTGGAGCACACATAAAGAACACGCTTTAAACAAATTTTTTTTTCCTATTTGTATCAATAAAATTTTGATGCATGTAGCGAACATGCAATAACGAACCGACGGCTCTAACGAACACATTTTCTTGCCCGACATCTTTATTTCCTTCTTATTTGCGATTGAAATAACGAACCAGTCTATGACCGAACTAAAAGTTGCGCAACTGCCTTGCAAGTCTTGCCAGGGGCTTACACTTACACCATGCCACCCTACCTAGATAATGGATTTGGAACTTTTCTTTGTCAAGCCAACCCTTTACTTAGGGGTAGGGACATGGTATGCTTTGCGGCTTTACCTGCGGGCTTCCCTTTTGCACCTTCTAGATCTAGCATTACCTCATCATTTCTAAAAGCTACTCACACAGTACAATACAACACCTTCACCCTTTTTTAATCTGTGAAACCATTCAGCAGTTATCGATATGATGATTGCCAACGATGGGGCATGTGTTAGGTTCTCGGGCGGCTCCTAGGCCACCCCCAGTCATACACCATACCAGAAAATGTTGACCAACAAAAGACAGGGAAAGAGGGAATCTGTACCTCGGCTTTGCGCCCTCGTCTCACATTAAGACTATAGAGAAATGATTACGTGAGTGACGGCCATGTGGACAAAACATTGGCTGAGTGAGACTTTCATTTCCATTGCTGTCAGTCAGAGTTACGTGAATGACTGTCGGGACGACTAAGACGGGTGAAGGGAGTCAATTGCTGAGCAAAGGGTATTTTAGCGTTTAGGTATGAAAAGTGCCTCGCGTCTCTTTCGTTAGACTTGCTTTGATCTCATTAGCACCGGCATAGCATTGCGTGGCCAGTGTTTCGTCTCAAGCGTTATGATAGGCTCACCGTATCGGCCTATTACTACAATGTACACATGTATTACTACGCTATAGCGGAACGATTCTTGAGGAACGAACAGGCACTTGCCCGAAGTCAGGCAAAGCCACAGTGCACTATTTAATGATAGGGTTTTATAATTTTATAATTATAACTGAAGACTTCGGTCAGAGTCAGAGCATTAAGTTTTTACTTTCTTTTCTCTTCTGTACAGAACAAAAAAAAACCAACAAAAAACAAACGTTACATGTATGCTAACCCTATGAGTGAAGTATGCGGAGTATATAGGCAAAATATACTACAGTGTATGTGCAACTGAAATAACGAACTACTGATATAAAGAACTGTTTCTGTTGCCCGGACTTGTTCGTTACATCCATGCTCCACTGTATCCCTATCCTCCTGAATCAATGTTCCCAATAAAGGGCATTCTTAAAATAAAGGGCACCCTTCATTTCATACCACACTAGGTTTGTATGGAGAAATTCAATTATAATAGAGATGGGACAGTAACAGGTTAATTTTTTCCTCATCCCTTTTTAATGTCTTTCTTTCTTTTTTTTTTTCCCCTAAGATTCAATGCGTGCTAGACAACTTGTACCGACGATGATCGATGAATAATGAAACTATTTGATTTCCTGTTATTTTCATTGATATATTCACTAAAACTTATATGGCACCCTAGTAAAATCAATCTTGGATATAATAACATGGAACATAAGCACTGACAAAAAACAGAGGAATAAAAATTTGGTATGTAAGACACATTCCCCAGGCAGCAATTAAGAAGATTATCAAAAACATGTTATCAAACAATGGCAATGAATCTTTGTACAGGATATGCGATGAAGACCTGCTCTCCACACAAATCTATGAACACAGATGGCAGCCCCTTGGTCACATTCCATGAAGAGACATTGAAACTCTGACCAATAAAGTAACAAAGACCTACTGGTACTTTCATTTAATGTGGGGATAGATTAAAAAGGGAAGACAGATTCTTATCATTATAAATCAAGATCTGAAGCATCTAAGAAAAACCCTACAAAGTGAATGTGTATTCAGAACTGCCAAAGACCTAGATACATTAAAATTACTGCAGCGGACGAACAACGATTAAAGTGCTTTTCATGAGAACTGGTGGAAGCTGCCACAATATGTCAGCCATTTGACAGAGAAATGTAAAAAGTTTTTTGGCAAAGTGATGAAAAAAGCAGTTCAAGGTGTTAAAGAGGTATACAGGGAAGGGAAGGTGGGGTGTGGAGAAGGGGGCACATCACACTCACACTCATACAAAGAGACACATAATGTTTCAGCCAGGACTATCTATTTTTCTATTTTCCTTTAATATCTCAATGATCCCCATTATATCAGATGTACACTGCATTATACTATAATACTAATAAAAGAACAAAAATTTATGTTTGTGAATGAGTAAGACCTCAATAAAACTCAGAGACGTATCTCTACACCCCCCCCCCCTCCCCCACCCCACACACACAAACACATAATTTTCATATTTACAACATAAATAGACGTACAGTATACACCTCATAAGAAGAAACTCATGGAAAACCCCTCAATAGACATACCTTTACTAGTACAACCAACAAGTTAACCTCAATATATGTAAAATCTACAATTAAACTAAGAGAAGGGAAACAATTGTAGAAAGCATTAAATAGAACTGTCTACCCTAAAAACACACTCTAAGGAAATATGATTTCAAATAATTATGTTTCTAGACAGACCGTGCTACGAGGCAGTGCTCTCCATCAACAACTCACGCTGGTTGGCACAATCAATAACAATCGCTGAGAAGAGGGTTTGATTGATTGCTTTACACCCCATTAACCACTTGGTGGGGAGAGCATGGGATCATAAGAGCAGTGGCACAGCGGTCACGCTTTGGATTTATAACTGTAAGGTTAGTGGTTCAAATCCCATCAGGAACATTGTGAATTGACCTTAGGCAAGGTTATTTACACTTATTGCTTCCGTTTGCAGCGCTGCGTTGCGGCTGACGCTCCACTTTTGGCCAAAAACCAAAAGACAAATTTCCCTTTGGAATAGTGGAAATATTTTTTTGTTTAAGTTTTTTTAAAAATATAATTTAAAAACAAATCCACTATTTCATTTTGGGTTACAGCCAAGAGGTGGTTATTACCCACAGAGCTAGAAGAAAAAAAAGGAGAAAAAAGAAGGCATCCGCACATGGATCTTTCTGTGCCTCCAAACTTTCTCCAAGTCTTTATAAATAATTGAAATACCCTGAAGTTACAAGAATAAACCTCGCATTTGTCATATGTATTTAATCAAATTAAATATGTGGATGAAATGCCCTCATGCTTTCCTCATAACTTGAAAATTATGAAGATATTTTTATGTATCATCACAAGAGAAAGATCTGAAATGTATGTGTCAAGCAAATATATAATAAATTTTAAGTGACGCTATTGTCGGGTGTTTCTCGAAAACGGTAATACAGGACCATCGGTGTCTCCTGAAGAAGAGAGAGAGTAAAAAGGAAATGCATACAACTAAAAGCAATCATACCAATGAAAATTGTTTGATATTTTAAAATATTACTAAGCATATTTAAAGCAGTCATATTCCTTTGTGATGTTGAAAAAAAGAAAAAAAGAAAGAAGAAACTGGTAAGAAAACTTATTTTGTTAACAACTACATGTAGTTGATTCGCAGGATAAAAAAATTTAAGTCAAGTGGCTTGTTGGCTTTGAAAGAACATTGTTCGTGTAGTTTAAAACATAGCATCATTGGAAGCTTGTTTAAATTGTAAACCACTGAAGCTTTTAACCCTAGACATTGCTACATACAGTTGACCATGAGTAAAATCTGATTGTGTAAGATAAATCCCAACTATCGACAATGTTTGACCTCGTGATTTGTTTATTGTCATGGCATACAATGGTTTTTATTGAGAACTGTCTTCTAGTGAATGGGAGTGAATGGGACACTGCCTTTAGTTGTTGTGAGAGCTATGCGTGGAATGAATACACTATGTCCAGCATGAGTATCTGTCATAATTTTTGCTTCAATGACTCTTCTGCCCCGTATTCTGATCTTGTACTGTAAAAGACCCGGGTATTTTTTTTTAAGCTAAATTTAGATGTCATTGGAATCAATTTCATCTGAAAAATGTAATTTTGATTTGATAGAGCCATGCTATTTGTTCTTTAATGTTTAGGGGTCATGTCCCTGCTCTGATGTATAATACTCTCTGAAAAATCGTTTTTGTAATTTTCAAGTGGCTGGGTTGATCTGCAGTGATGTGCAAAAATTCCGGCCGGGGAGCCCACAATGAGCACTAAATCTTTTTAAGAAAGGATATCAGATTGCAAAGATTACCAAATATATATGTGTGTGATGCTCACTTGTAACCAGACACCCCCTTTGAGGCCCCATGGTCTTTTGCACCATCCCTCTATCGTAAAATTTGATTTTTGAATATTTGAAAGAATGCTTATATAAGCAATTGCCCCC
>JBCJKF010003797.1:2500-11904 GCA_039654545.1 Plocamopherus ceylonicus
GTAACGTACATCAATTATAAGAATCTATCGACTTACTCAAGATTGGGGCTATAAATACTGTCGTACTGTTTGAAGCACTTGGGGATCATCACCTCGCATAAGGCAGGGTCGTCAGTATCAACTGACGTAGTTTTGATAGGAGAGGATGTTGGAGTTTGTACCGTCGAGTTCTGGCCGGACATGAAGAGAGTCTCCACATCACACTGGTGGCATACTGAAAAGAAAAGTTCGATGGGGAAATGAACGTTGGAATAAGTAGACGTACCCACAGGTCCTCCGTCTAGACACGATGAGATGGAGTTTGGGGGATGTCAAATATGAAAGGGCAAAATATTACATGATACAAAAGATGGGACCTAGCAGGATAGAAGTCAACGTCTTCAAAATCACGGAAACATCCGTTGCATCCAATACGTGGAAATGCTCCTAAGTCAGTAAGGTCCATTAACCAGCGCGCAACTTACAATCCGACGACGGTGTGAGTAATAGAGAAATAGCCAAACAAGATATCTGGTGCTCAAAAATGTACACTGCTTTCATCAAATCTGTTGTTTACTTATGTTTTAATTTCATCTTTTAATGTGTGTAGATCTAGATACTTGTGGAGGTGACGGCCTTTCCTTCTTGATACGTGCCCGTCCGTAGCCTTCGTGATATGAGTATTCACGAAGGCTACGGCCCGTCTCAGTGCAACTGAAATGGTGATGCAGCTTGTTTTTAGAACGTCCAGGTTTGTGACAATCTCGCTCCAGTGAATGTTTAGAATGGAGCGCAAACACCGCCGGTAGAAACGCTCTAGAAGTCGCAAGTGGTAGGGGTGGTTGGTGCAACGGCTCTGTTGCCATTGATTTTGGTGGCGTTCTTGAGGTGCTTGTTATTCCAGACCCGGCTGTAGAGTCTGCGAAAGCACGACTTCCTTTTGCCAGTCTGTTGTCCACCTCTTTGATAATTTTGGCATCATGGGAGATGATGCACTCACTCCAGGTACGAGAGTTGCGTGATAGCCTTCCATTCTGTTGTGACGATCTTAATGCGGGGTGGGTGGTCAGTTTCCTGTTGGGCGGGCTGGTGATGAACTTCCGTCTTTTTAAAATGTAAATGAAAATGTAACAGTTATTTCTTGTACGGTAAAACGCTTGGTCAACGTCCAGCTGTATGATCACTGTGGTCTTCTGGATGGGGGTTTTATATGTTTTTTGTTTTGCTTTTTGTTTTGTCTGTTTTTGGGGGAGGGGGTTGTTTTGGGGGATTGTTGCTTTTGTGGTTGTTTTTTGTTTTGGTTTGGTTTTGAGGCTTTTTTGTATTGTTTTTTTTTTGTGGGTGTGTTTTTTGTTGTTATTTTTTGTTAGAAGCAATAAGTTTTTACTTGTGGAGAAGATGTTGTAAAAACAAAAGGAAGAAAATCTACACCCACTTTCAGTCAACCGACCTTGGTGAGAAAACTGATTACTACTTTGACCATTAAAAATGATACAATCTAGACATCAAAAGTTCGCCAACACCGTTGTCGCCAATTACTAAGAGACTATGGTACTAACGTCAGGATCCAAACAGTTTGTATTTTAACTGCTCGAAACAGTTTTGAATTTCTAAATGATTTAAGAGTTAGCTTTGGATTAATGTTCTTGGGAAGGGGAAGCAACTCACAGTGTTTCAGATAAGACTTAATATTCTGTGATGCGGATTGACGTGAGAGCTCGTCTATTCCCCTACAAGGCTCTAATTCGCTCAGACATAGGTAGGCGCTTTTCAGTATCCTGTAAATCAATGACAAAACTACACGTATATAATTAGCTTTAGCATTTCTACCATTTCATCCAAAATATTTCAAAATAAATCAAATGAAGATAAAAAAAAAAAAAATTCCACTTCATTCATCCCCGAGGGAACTTAATAGAGCAGATTTAGATAGCCATAAAATTGTGCAAAATGGGAGCAGAAGCATGAAATCTCTAGGAGAACTAGCACATACTATTAGATTTAAATTTAGATGTGAAGGTAAGCTAGATTTGACATCTGACGTCGTGCATCTTGGATTTCTCACAAAATTGCCGCCGTCAGATTACATTTCTCTAAATATCAGCTCATTGTCGATCTAGAATTTTGATCTTAGTGTATTAATCTCTACTAGTGTCACTACAAACCATAAGCATTAATTTCAGATGTGGAAGTAAACGTGTTTTGACCTCTGAAGTCGGCTCTGAAATCTTGGATTTTACAGAGTGGTCTCCGCCAGAACACGAGTTTCCCAATCTCAGCTTATAATTCGTCTAGAGCTGTGATCTTAGTGTCTAAATTCTAATTGTGTCACTGAAAGCCATAATGTTTAATTTCAGATGTGGAGATAAAAGGTATTTGACCTCTGGCGTCGGCCATCTTGGATTTCACATAATGACCTCCATCTAATCACTTTTTTTTTTGCAAAAATCCAGCTCCTAATTCATCTAGATTTGAAATTAGTGTCAAAATCTCTACTAGTGTCACTACAAACCATGTGCTTTAACTTCAGAAGATAGATTTAGACACTAAGATAAAAACTCTATGTATTAATCTGGAGCGGAGATTTTGAGAGAATGATTTGGCGTAGACGTTTTGTAATATTAAAGATGGCCGATCCCAGAGGTCAAGTTCAGTTTACCTCCACATCTGAAATTAAACTTATGGTTTATAGTGACAGTAGTGAAGATTTAGACACTAAGATCAAAACTCTACTTGGATTAGGAGCTGAGATTTTGAGATAAGTAATTGACGGAGGCCATTTTGTAAAAGTAAGTGTAACTTATTCAGTATTAATCAGGTACTTTACTCAATGTCGTCAAAGTTGGGATGTGCAAGACGAGTGCATTCCTGTATATCAGTATCGCAATGCAAAAACTTGAGGTCTGTGATGGGTGGCAACATCTTTTCCATTGGTGGGCAATCGTTACAATCTGCAAGTAAATAGTCGATTTTTCAAAGTAAAGAAAAACTTGTATAGTTGATGAGCTTTGGTATCATTGTGATCAATTTGGAATTTATTTCGATGTTATTAGATCTAGTAGAATGTGGCAAATTATGGTGGAGTAGATGCATGGTTATTCAGATGGATGGATGAATGGATTGATGGAGATATGGGGAGGGGGGATGTATTGTTGGATAAATGGATTAATGGATGAATGGATTGATCATATTTAGGAACGGTGAATATTATCATGCCATCATTTGAATTTATCACCCCTTCCATTCGACCATCCATTAAGCCAGTCATTCCACCAATCCAGATCTAAAAATGTGTTCATCTCTATCTCTATTCGAGTCCTGCAGCAAAACATTCCAGGATGACCTAAATCCCCTACCAAAATTTATCTATATTATTATACATGTATATTACATACACATTTTAGAATTATCTTTATCACCAAATATCATATGGAGGAATGTCTTTTTCTTTTTTGTTGTTGTTGTTGTTGTTGTTGTTGTTGTTGTTGTTGTTGTTTTTCTTTTGCTATTTTTCTTTCTTTTCTTTTTTTTTATTTTTTTTTTATTTTGCTTTTGTTGTAAGGTTTTTTTCTTTCTTGCTTGTTTGGATTTAAAAATAAAATAACATATTGATTTCATGTCTCTTGTAAATGGAATGTATGTATAATGGAAAAGTCGAATAATGTTGTAAGTTAATATATTGACATGTACGTCAATATTTATCTACGACCAAACGCTATTTCTCTGTTTGTGACAATAAATGTTTTCTGATTCATGCTCTGATCCATGCATAAGTACATCCAGTAGTCACAGTGGAACAGCATTTGTGTTTTGGGCTTGCAAACGAAAGGTTGGTAGTTCGAATCCCATGCGAGACAATGTGATTTTACCCTTGGGCAAGGCTATTTACACTGCTTGCCTCCCTTTGTGGCGTTGCTCTTGCGGCTGACGCTTAGTTAACGGTTAAAAATCTTTTGTGGTTGCCATCCGGGGATGAATTGATCGGAATTTTATTTATTTATTTTTATAAAATTTGGATTGTAGGAAGAAATCGCGTCAGAAGGCTGAAAAGGAAAATAATTAATTCTAAAACAAGCAGGACTCTAACCGCCTTTCACCTTGCCAATGAGGAGTCGCTGCAGTTTAATGTTATATCATACTATATTATATTCATCTTACAAATCGTGCTTTACACGTTCAGCAAGAGCAATACAGGAGCCTTCATCACCTTCATTGACTACAGCAAAACGTTTGACGGTGTCCTACATCAACATCTGTTTTGAACTATGAAGGTGTAAAGGGTTTTCAAATCATAATGTATCCCTTATTATAAAGCTGCACTCAAAACAAAAAGTAGCAATACGATGGAATTAATAACATTGTCAACCTTTTAATACAAAATGAATGTCAGTCAATGCTGCATTCTCTGCCCTAACCTCTGTAACCAATAACTTGTACACTGAAAAAGTCATGAAAAACTCTTCACATTGACAACATGGGATTTAATACCGGAGGTAGAAACGTTGCAAATTTGAGGTATGGAGATGACACAGCTCTAGTGACAGACAATACCATAAGAATGAGAAGACTCTTACACAGAGAAGATACATCTGGAACAAGTTTCGGTCTAAATGTAAATTTAAAAGCCCCAAAGATAAGACGAAAACGACCTGGCACACATATAAAAAATCGACAATGTTCACTTAGAGTCAACTCAGACACTAGGAATAGTAACATTTTAGATATATTCATCGCAAATAACCCCGGCTCAATAAAGATAACAATGTAATGCCAGGCTTAAACGATAATTCTGCAGTACTAATTAACTCAAAGCTTAATCCACATAGAAAGAAAATTAAACTTATAATAATCTTACTTTGGAACGAGTGATATCCCAAAATTTTTTAAAAAGAAGTTTCCAACTTCAAAAAAATCATACCTGAAATCTTTTAAAACAGATAGTGACATAAAGAGATGTGGAATAACGTAAAAGAAAATTTATTAAAAGATATTAGATAGGAATGTATCATCAAAAACCTTCTCACCTCAGTTCCAACAACCTTGGGTTAATAAACAAACGTAAAGACCATCACGTAAAAAGAAAAGACGTTTCTATAAAATGAAAAATTGTAATAGGGAAAGAATTAGAAACAAATATAAAGAAATAAAAAAAGAAACAAAACAAGCATGTAGGTCAGTCCACAATTCGGAATGAGTGACTGACAGAGAGGAACATTCAGAAGCCAGAAAAACATATTTTCAAACATGATATAGAATCACACTAACCATAGAGAAATATGTGTGTCATCAACTCTCGGCGAGATTTCTCAGCCGAAGACGAGCAATTTTTAACCTCTGCGAGACTATAATACATTTTTTTCGATTCAGATCTGCAGACAAAGACATAAATCAGTATGTGGATTCAAATGTACAGCAAAGCATTAATGAATATACCGAATAGCCACACCATAGACCGTATGCATGAAATGCCAACTAATAAGAGACTTACTCAAATACCACAGTGCCATAGCAACACAATGTCCTATTCAAAATTTTTATCCTTCATGTTTGTCTCCTCACTCATTTAGGTTTAGATTAATAAAATAAGTACATTTCTAGTAATCCTAGATGTTCTAGGGTACCGTAGTAGTTAAGTAAGTGTCTTACTCTTATTAGTTGACACTTTATGTATATGGCCATAGGTCATTAAATACGACCCCCCCCCCTCCCCCCCCCCAAAAAAAAAAAAAAAAAAAAAAAAGAAAAAAAGAAACAATATTAAAGCAGAGCACCAATAACGTCTGCTGGACATAATGTATACTTGGATGATGTGCAATTGTCCACTACTGATGTTCTTCATTAGAGTGCCAATTAAAGCAGCAAATCTTATACACACAGACTGTACATACATTGCATAAAAATATTGCTACGCCCATTCAGTTGACTATTTATAAGGTACTGGTGCAAACTTTTACAGATTATATCATGAATGATGATCGTTATCCCAAAAGGTGCTATGTTCAAAGATTTATGCATCTGAACCGAGGCGTACTTGTACGCCTCGATCTGAACTAAAACATCTTCCTTGCTCTACGAGCTTTGGCTTTGTTTGGCACAGGCAGGAAGTCTGTTTTCCTTGATGTAATATGGGCCAATGGCCTTGTTTCTTGAAATATCATATGTTATATCATATCATATCATATCATAATAATATCGTATATCATATCATATCATATCATAGATATACAGGGTCATAGGTCCGTTGACCTTTAGATTCCTCATATGGATAAACATAAAAAAAAAACCATTCTGCATAATAACTCATATGTTCAAAGAAAGAATGGATTAAGAATTCAGTGAAATAGTCGACTTAATGCAATAAAGCAATTGATCAAATACATACACCGGATCATGGAGCTTCCTATCAATAGAGTTTTTAAAATGATTTTATACTTTTGGAATCCTTTGTTTCGAAATTTAATTTATTCCAAATACCAACCGTTCTAGATACAAAATAATTATGCCTTAAAGCGGTAGAAGTGCAGGAGACATAATATCTTACATCTTTCACCACGAGTAAACTTTATTTGTGAATAATTGAAAATAATTTGTAATCTACATTATCTATGCCGTGAACTATCTTATACATTTGAATGAAATCTCCCTTTGTTCTCCTATATTTAAGAGTTGGCAATTCAAGACACAATAACCTTTCCGCGTATGACAAATGTTTTAACTCGCTTTTTCTAAAATAATATTAATTATTGTCTTTTGAATAGGGGGCTCCATATGCAATTAGCATATTCTAAAACTGATCTTCTCATTGTCTTATATATATAATGTAATAAACATCCGAACTACCTTATTTGCCTTATTAACAGTATTATACTAGGTGAGAGAAAAAAGAAACGTGCAGGACTTTAAGGGGCTAGAACTCTCTTCAACTTCGATCGAAATAGAAAACTTCATACATGCTTTATCTAACTTATTATCAATACGTAAGTCGATTTAAAGCAAAATGTGACCCAGCATAATGAAACGCCAGCAATTTTAAGATTTTAACAGGTGTACTCAGATATCTTCCTGTCAACGTTGCGTAAATTATATGGTGTCATGAAAAGTTGCACAGCCAGGTACAGCGAATTGCGGGTTTTAAAATGATTTTGCTAATAAAGCAATTTATCTTGTAGAGAATTCTATAACGAGTCAATTGAATCAAATCCAAATCAAATTGGTTCACGCAAACCGAAGATATATATCTTTTAGTTAAGCCTCGAAATCAACAAGTAGTTGAATCATACAAACAAGTATGAGGCAAGGGGCTTGATTATAGTTTATAGCACAATGAAATAGATCTGACACATTAGATCTAGACAATTTCAATGAGCTCTATGACTTGTCTAGATTAGTACCTTGTTCAAGAAGCTCCGTTTTTAAGGAGTACATTGGCTTGGTCAGTAAGATCTTCTTTTCTTGGGCGAGGCGATTTGGTGCCACTGTCCCGGGTTCAAGTCTCAGTGGATGCAAATTTTTCTTTATTTTTCTAAAAAAAAAATTCTTCCCTCTGTGTTTGTAATTATTCTCTATGGGGCTTATTGACATTGTCTAGATCTAATGTGTCAGATCTATTTCATTGTGCTATAATCAAGCCCCTTGCCTCATACTTGTTTTTATCATTCATCAAACGTGTACTGCATGGTATGGAGCTCTTTATCGATGGCAATCTTAAAGCTATGTGTAGATTTTGAAGCTTTTGTCTCCAATTTCAGATTGTTCCAAATTTTCACATTCCAAAATACCAACGCATTTTGTCTTATTTGTGTAGAAGATCCCCTGACATAAATCTTAAATTTATCACCTAGAGTATATGTTATGTGAGAATAGACAAAGAACTTTCTATAATCAATATTGTCAATATTTTCATGAACCAATCTATATAAATGAATCAAGTCGCTTCCGTTTTCACCGATACTTCAGAGATGGCAAGCCCAAAGATCTCAAACGATCCTCATAAGGCATACATTTTAGTACATGCATCAGTATACAGTGATTCAGGATAAATTTACTCATATCATTCCATGTTATATTTGGGAAATTAAAGTCACCCGTTATAAGAATTACATCGTAGCCTTTTAGGTCAAATGTTCGAATATATTTCCAAAAATTCTCTATAAAATTCAACTTTTCTGATCTATGGTTCTGTAGACATTCCCAATCAGGGTGGATAAGTTATTGTATTTAAATGTGCAACATACACTCTCATGGACCTGATTGTCTATGATTTCATATGCCCCTGAATCCCCAAAAACATTAATAGCAACGACTATGTTAAACTGCTTGTTTATACATAATTCATAACCCTCTAAATAAAGCTCTAAATGTACATCAAGATCAACGGTTTTTTGTTTTTTGTTGGGTTTTTTTTTTTTTAGAAGTTCAGTTATACAAATGATTTTTGGCTGATATTTATGGATCAAAACTTTAAATTCTTCTTTTTTGTTTAAAAAGCTATCTACGTTTGAATACAAAATCAATAAATAAGAAAAAATTAGGATAACATGATTTTAAAAATTCCCGCCGCTTGAAACCTTAATCATGTCACTGACATTCTCCTGGTTGTGATGGCTGGCAAATGTAGAGGGAAATAAATAAATAAATAAATAAATAAATAATAATAATAACAATAACAATAATAGTAATAATAATAATAATAATAACAACAACAACAACGATTTATAAGGCGCATTTTTCTCGAACAGGAGCTCAAAGCGTCGTACAGTTATAAAAATAAAAGGAAAAGGAGAGTTGAAGTTTACAAAGGAACAGATAAATTAGAAATACAATATAACACAGTTAATAATAAAAAGTCATACATTAACAGACTATTTAAAATATGATTTTTCGACCGTACTGCAGCAAAGGATAAATGGAGATTTGGCGATGCAAAGAACAAGATACAGTCGATTCCGCTTAACTCGACGTTGCTTAACTTGATTTTCAGATAACTTGATCTTTTTCTTTGGAACAGACCCCCACCGTAGTACAATGTCTATTAAAACACAACGGTTATCTTGACATCAAGTTAAGCGTTGAAATGGTTAACTTGATGTGATTTCTTTGCCCCATTTATACAAGTCATATAGAAAAATCTAACGGATAAGTTGATTTTTTTTTCTGGACCAAGTGGCACTACCAGTACCAGTCAGTCGTCCTAGTTCTATGGCTGATCACAAAATTGTATAGGCCAACCCTACTATTTGCCTGTAGGCCCTATTTCATGTACAGAGGAGACCGGATGTAGGCTACAAGAAGGTCTAGCCCGAGGCTTAGTCTACAATTGTCTGCTAAGAGAAAGTGAGAGAGAGGGGGGGGGGGAGGGGCCGGGATTGGTGACGATACTATGACTGTGTGGAATCATAACACATAGACGTGTACCAAATGACACC
>JBCJKF010004019.1:0-11900 GCA_039654545.1 Plocamopherus ceylonicus
ATTTCATTTCGAAGGCGGTTATTCTCTTTTCTGATTCTTTGGTTATAGGCCATGTCTCGCATCCATATATTGCAGTAGGAAAAATACAGGATGTTAGGATCTTCATTTATGAGGTCTAACGCATTGAAATCAGGCTTTTTGTCATTTCAGTTTTGCAATACAGGCACCAGAATTGATAGTATCTTCCTGAGGTGAAACATCTGTGACCAGCATGCCATGAACGTCCCAAAACACTGTTGCCATGATTTTCCTGGCTGATTTCTCAGTTTTGATTTTTGTTTTTGGGACAGAAAGGTGCCAAGCGTTTTATTGTTTTTTTGTTTGTTTTGTTTTTTTAGGGGTTTTTTGCCCAAGCGTCTAACACACCTTTAAACTATGCTGACATCTAGAGCTTCATCCTTACAAACATTTTGTTTTCTTTTATGGATAATGCTGGTTGTTTCTCCCTCTAAAACAAGGAATTCCATCAAAGCCCTTTGCTTTTAATGAGCCTCCACTTACAGCAGCCATTTAGCTATGACGTAACTCACAAAATAATAGAGACCCTATTATCAGAGTTAAACTTAGAAAAAATATGTATAGGGATGTATGTGTGGAATGTGATGCAATTTGACGTAAAATTGGGGAAGCTAGGGGACAACTTGCACTACGTTTTGACTCCCCATCGTATGTATAATAAATATACGTGTAACTATTTCAATTCACAACGAAAGTTATGCTTAATGCCTCAGTTTGCAGCTGTGCTCTTGAGGCTGACGCTCGGTTTTCGATTGGTAATCAAAAGACCAATTTCCATCCGGCGATCAAACCATAGACGTTTTTTTTACATGAATGTTGCCATGTTCATTACATTGTATAAGACAATTATAAGACGAGTTTTAGAATACATGTATGTTAATTGTATATGGAGCCCCTATTCAAAAGACAATCAATTCTTTTGGGAAAAGTGCAAAGACGTGCAACTAGATTACTGACGGAGTTAAAGATTTGCCGTATAATGCTGAAAGGTTATTGTTTCTTGAATTGCCAACTCTGAAATATAGGAGAACAAGGGTAGATCTCAATCAATTGTATAAGATCGTTCACGGCATAGATAATGTAGATTATAAATTATTTTTTCAAATACACACAAATAAATTTTACTCGTGGTGATAGATATAGGATATATGTCTCCGGCTCTTCTACTACTGTAAGGCATACTTATTTTGTTTCTAGAACTGTAGGTATTTGGAATAAATTAAAGTTCGAAACAAAGGATTCCAAAAGTATAAATTCTTTTAAAAATTCTATTGATAGGGAGCTCCATGACCAGAGGTATGAATTTGATGAATAGATTTGTTATATTAAGTCAACTATTTCACTGAATTTTTAATTCATTCATTGTTTGAATATGTGAATTATTTGCAAAATGTTTGCTTGTTATGTTTTTCAAAGTTTATCCATATATGGCATGTAAAGGCCAAAGGACCTATGAGCCTGTAAATCTATGATATGACATGATATGATATGACACATCCACTACATAACAAGCCAAACACTCCAATCTATACACGAATACTTTCTCTACTCATAATATTTTCTCTTTTTCGTGACAGGCACTGTATCAAATTCGTCTTCTGTAACCACGACCAGAGCATTTTGCAAGCAGGGAAAAGCTCAACGAATATGCAGCATAATAGGAGCCTGCTGTCTGATTGCCCCGTTGACCATCACTTACACCTGGGGCAACCAGTCAATCTACGTTCTGTCCTACATTCACAATCATTCACCGTCCGTGTCCGGTGTGCAAGCTACATGGGTCACGTCGTTCTATTTCGTTGCCGAAGGGACCGCCCTTATGCTAGGCGGTTTTCTCATTGCGAGACTCGGCAAAATAATCCCGGCCTTAATTGGCGTATTTATACTAAACGCCTCGGTTTTTGCCACTTATTTATCTGTTGAGCATTCAGTCCTCGCAGTGGCTTTAACCTTTGGCGCTTTGGTCGGAGCAGGGGCTGGACTAGTGCTGGCTAGCAGCACGGCGTACGGAGTTCAATGGTCCGGCGAAGGGGACACCGGTATGACGATGGCCATCATTATGAATTCGTTCACGGCCATGGCCATACCCATAAACCAGATTATCACGTGGTACATCAATCCTGCCAATGAGCTGCCAGAAACAGCGTCAGGGGATTTCACCTATTTCTCTCAGAGGGAAGTCTTGGAGCGTGTTCCCGGAACGTTCATTATTCTTGGCATCATTTTCTCGGCGTTCCAAATCGTTGGACTTTTGTTGGTACACCAACCTCCCCCACCGTCGTTACCAACTAGTGTAAGAGACGACGAAGATGAAACTGCCAGGAGGGATCAAGAAAACGGCTCAGACACGTCATCCTCTGAAAACGCAGCAGATCTCACTCCCAGACAGATGTTACGTCAGCCATCGTTTTACTGTTTAACTATTGCGTTTCTCTCCAACACTTTCTATTTTATAATAATAAGCGTCAATTACAAATCGTTCGGTCAGTTGTGGATAAATGATGATTATTTCTTAACGGAATTGGGAAACGTCGCGGTGGTTGTCGTCCTTATCGTCAAAATGGTAGCTGGAGTATGCATGGATAAGCTCGGCCACAAGTTTGTGCTCCTGGTTTTATACGGAACCGTCACGGTTTGTGGTGGCTTTGTTTACGTAGCTCCGAGAGTAAGCAAATGGCTGTATAGCATGCTGGTCATACCCGTCTATTCCCTGAGTGGCTGTATGTTTCTCGTCCACTCCGTTTCCGTATTGAAGCTCTTCGGTCGCCAACACGCTTTGGCCAACTTTGGTCTCTTGAACTCCAGTACGATAGTGGCGGTGATCGCTGCGCCTCCAGTGACTGAACTCGCCATGCAATTAGCGGGCTGGCCTGGAGTGTTTTTTACAGGAGCGTTTCTCACGGCAATAGGATTCCTGCTGGTGACAGTGGGTGTTCCCCCAACAAAAGTAAACGAACGGACGAGATGAACAGACATTAACAGTTGCCTATGTTATTGTGTTAAAATTTTGAAAAAACGAAGGAGGCACTAAAAGGATAGGTGTTGAATTTCAATCAATCAATCATTCAGTCAGTAGGTCAATCAATTAATCAATCAATCAATCAATCAATCAATCAATCAATCAATCAATTAATCAATTAGTCAATTAGTCAATCAATCAATACTTCATTCATTCATTCATCCATTCATTCATTCAACCAGACTTTATCAACCTACCAAAGAGCAAATACAATTGACTGTCACCAAGTCTTTCGAATTTTATTCCAGCGTCTTGTATGGAAATCATCGATATCTTAGAGTCTAGAGACTTGTGAATTGGATTTAGCTCCACTTGGCTGCTGAAAGTACTCATGGGGGAACCATCGTTAGGAAATCATTAGAAATTGGCGCTTTTCTGTCTTGTCCAAGGAACACGCTCTCAGAAATGTCAGATCTTATTTGACATGAAACAAACAGAAGATGAAACAACCGTGCGAACAGAAATAATATATGCTTACGATTTCGACATTACAGGTGGCCATTACATCCATGTAAGCGAATTAGCAAACATCTTACGAAACCATAATTTAAAGGTAAAAAGGTTAAAGGTACCAAAATGAATTTACAGCACTAAGAAAATATACAGAAGACTGGAAAACATCCAAGAAAGTAGGCTCATTGCTTGGAAACAAGGAGGACATTGAACATCGTAAACATTTGTCAAATTTAGCACTAGACAAATTTACTAACATCTGAAAAAGAACTGACAAAACGAAACAGAAAACAAGAATAAAACTGTAAAACTCTCTAGTCAAGTCGATTTTGCTTTATAATCGTGGAACATGGACATTGACTAAACCTCAGGAAGATAAACTAGAAGTATTCCATAAGAAACAGTCACGTAGGGTTTTAAGAATATTCTATCCAACAAAAATTTCAAACACTTCCTCATACAAAAAATGTAAAGAAAGCCAACTCTCCATTCAAATCTTGCAAGCCAGATGGAGCCTTTTCGGACACATTTTGAGGCGTGACCCGGAAATCCCGGTTAAAAAAAGCAATAGAATTCTATTTCACCGCGAAAGGAAGACCGACAACAATACTTCCAGTAACATTGAATATTCACCTGAAGAGACTCTCCTGCAACACAATTCATGTAACAAAAATGACGAATTTTGAATATCAGAAAGACTGCTCACAGAAATGGCGACATTGGTCTAATTTCACCACAGAAATAGGGAAAACAGCCGAAGCTGCGAGATCAGATGACTCAGCCAGCGGAAGGCACTAAGTCAAGTAAATCATTAGTTCCAGATCTGAAACCAGTGCTAATGAACGGGCACCGACACCTTTGCTCAGTCAACCCGGTTGGCGAGTATCCTGTTCGAAATAATAAATAACGGAAAAGGCCTGTACACAAATATTTTTTAATAATAAAGGGCCAAGGACACTGTCCTGAGGGACACAACTAATAACATTCATATATTCTGACTTAATTGTAAAACGATATGTGTCCCGAAAGAAATGATTCAATCTATCTGTGCAAATTACTTATAATAAGTAGGATTTCAATTTTAATAACAATCGCTTGAGAGAATTAGTACGGTATCAAAGACATTACTAAAATCAAGACAGATAACTTCAATGTTTTCTTTTTCATCTATATAGCGATTTAAGTCATCCATAACATTCAACGATAGGGCATTGCATGATCTTCGCCCCCTTAAACCAAATTGACAATCACTTAATGGGTGGTAGGGTATACTTATATTCATCGGTTAAAATAGATCAAAATGTTTGTAAAGAACACAAGTTAAGTAAATGACCCCGTAATTTCCAGTACATGTATCTGGATTATTGCCCTTTTTATATATTGTTGCAATACCATCACTTCTCCAATCATCTGGAACAATACTTGAAATATTGAAAATAACAATTAAAGGAAGACTAATATCATTTACAACTTCCCTCAATACATGAGGATGTAAGCCATAAGGCCCCATACTTTTAGAAGCATCCAACCATGTAAGTTTGTTCCCGATAGGCTCTTCTGATATATGTATTTCAGAAAAATAATTATCAAGATTTTTAAAATGTAATATCTGGAATATCATCATTTTCATATTGTTGCATATTGATTAAACGCTTAATCATTTTTGTCATCCATTAAGGTTTCTTACGTGCGTTAATGATTTTAAGTTGAATATGACTCTTTTTCATGGACAAAAATATTTTTGTAAACATTCCTGCGTTATTTACATTCATGTTCAATTTATAGTAAAAAAAAAAAAAAAAAAGCTATTTCAAAAGTTTACTTTTGAAAAAGACCCATGCCTCATTTACATTCATGTTCGATAAGCATTCCCAAATGACATTTTTAAGTTCATTCCTGTGACCGTCAAAGTCACCTTTAAAAATGTCTAATTGCGGTAGGAGAATTATCTCCATGTAAAACATTCAGCAATATGAGGAGCACCTCATGGTTACTTTTGCCGATAGGAGGCAAGTGATTAATGTAATGAATAAAAGTTTCATCGTTACATATTACAAGGTCTAATATGTTCGAATTTTGATTTACTCTGTCTCGTGGGCTTGTGAACCATTTGGGCAAAAAAGGATAAATAATTATCAATATTTTTAACATTGATAATTGGAATGTCATCATTTTCGCCAATAAAAACACTTGAAAATTGAACAGTTGGTGAAATTGCTTTTAATTGAACATAAGAAGCCAATTGGTCGTTGGGTCTTTTGAGAACATCTATACCCGTCTTTCCTTTTAACTTGGAATTCACACATTTCCAAAACATTTTATATTAGTCTTACTTGCATGTGCTACCTTTCTTTCAAAACGTTTCCCCACAGATTGTTTGACATTATATTTTCTTGTATTTCTTATGTTCAAGTACTTATTGAAATTACGCAATGACCGTTTCATCATAATTTTTTGCGCAACGCGTGTTTTCGATTGATTAATCTTTTAATCTTTTAAGTCACCCGTACAATTTTCTTATGAACATTGATGACTCTAAGTGGAATATGACTCTTTTCCACGGACAAAAAAATATATTTCTATAAAGATTCCTGTGTTATTTTCTTTCATGTTCAATAAATAGTTCCAAATGATATTTTAAAGTTCATTCATGTAAACGCAAAGTCACCCTTAAAAAGTCTTTGATTGCGGTTGAAGAATTTTCTCTTGTTGAATAATGTAGCGTTATGATGAGCACCATTTGTTCACTTTTGCCGATATGACATAGGAGGTAATTGCTTATGCAGTTAATTAAACTTTCATCAGCTGTGTCGTCAAAGCAGCACAGACTTTACCAAAGCAACTTCATATTGCCCGTATCATTATTACAAAATATATTAGGATCAGAATCAAAGTTTTCAAATGAGTCCAAAATAAGTATCAGCAAAACAGAGACCATGAAAATTGCAAGAACGCTTGGCCCACTACAAATAACGATCTCAGGTCAAAACCTCCAACTAAGTAAAGACTTCAATTACTCAGGCAGTGCATTAGCAGAAAACGAAAAACTAGAGAGAGAAATAGAAACAAGAGCACAAAAAGCCAGTACTGTAACTTACCAACTGATCCCATAGCTCTGGCATCCATCTATCCCAATAAAACCAAGACAAAAATTAATGTTGTGTTTCCAATTCCAAATATGGTCCCTAAATAAGATACTAAAAAAAACGCCCCAAAAAACAAAAACAAAAACAAAAAAACCCTGCGAGTTCAAGTGTCTCAGGAGGGCTGCAAACGTCACAAAAAGAGACAGAATAAAAAATAAAACGCCATCAGAGAAAAAGCTTGACTAGCACCATGCCTACAATTCATTAAAACACAAATTATGCCTAAGTGGTTTGTTCATGAAAAGAATTGTCACCAAATAAACCAGTAGACCAAGCAGGAGCAAGAGGAAGACCCCGAATAAGATTGATGGACGGAGTACCGGTACAAGAAATCATAAACGAAACGATATCTCTCTGTTAGAGGCAGGCCACATGGCCCAAGAATGAAAGCTGCATCTCCCGTCGACGCTGGAAGGCATGTGAGGAAGGAAAACTGAAGTACGGTAGATAAAGTAAATGAATTCATGATAAGCCACAATCCGTCATTGCCAATGTTTATTTGAAGATTCCTTGAGGTCCTAGTCCTACTGTCATATTATCATATGGTGGATGATAGCAGGCATCAGAAATTAAAGATCTTTTTCATTAGATGAATTGCCTAAATTGAAAGTGAAATTGAAAGTCTTCGGACTCAGATTTCTATGGAACAACATGGGAAAGTTCTTTTTTCTGACGGACCCAAAGATTTTGCCATGTAAGGTTCAAGATGCTTTGTTTCTTGCAGACACCCCCGGTGGTCTCATAGGGGACTGATGGCCGCCATTTTCGAGTTGGCTGAAAATGGTGAAACGGCACGTAATCCAGTTAAAGTAACAAGAGAAAACTTACATCTTGCTCTGAAAATAATATAGCATTTAGTATCTAAACGCAGAAACAAAGCCAGAGAGAGTTCGTAAAACCGCTTACGGTATTTAGAAAATTCTATGACTAATCATCCATCGGGGAATTCCGATCCTAGGCCCACATGAAAGTGGCCGCCGGTGCATTCAGTTGATCCTACAGGCCGAGTACGCGCCACGTCTAGTTCACATGGATTACGTCTATGGTCGGACCTGATCCCAGAGACATAGTGGATTAATGAAGAAGTCACTAATTAATGAGACAGATTGCCCAATTCCGTGGTTGTATGTCTTAGTCTTAGTCTTCATAATAGCGGACAAACTTAGATAGCTGAGTATTCTTGTCAACGCGCCTTAAAGTACTGTATTATTTATTATTATTATTTATGTGAGAGTGAAGGTCCTCGAGTCTCAGAGGCTGCATACTACTTGCGTCAGAAGTGGTATGATTTTGACCCTTTTGGAAATGGAAATTACAATGTGTATCGAATCGTAATGCATGACGTATAACAGTAAAATACATTGTAAAACATTTATATGAATGAATAAGCTGTAAAAAATTAATATATTAATCGTTAAACATTTCTAAAGGCTATTGGTAAAAAAAATCTAAACTATCTCTCAGTTGGAGTCTTCAAATGGATTAGACGGCCACTTCTATTGCTTATTTTTATTTGTAAATAAAGTGGATGGGAGGTATCATGTATTATTTGTGGAGTTTATTTTTACACAATCATTAATGTGTGTTTTTAATACTGTCATATTCTACGTTTTTCATTATTTTCCGCGAACTTTAGAGCTATGTCTATTTGTATCTTTTCCGTCTGTTTTACATTTCCTGCCCAAGCAGTAATACAAAAAAAACAAGAACACTTTTGATGCATGTTTATAGAAAAGTCTTATGAGAACGCTGATGATGAGCACTTTGTCCAGCGCTCTCAAGAGACTCATTCTTTTATTTTACACTTTTCAGAACTTTCTTAGTTTGTTGTTGCCAATCTAGCTTTTCATCAAATATATGCCGTGGTATTTGTATTCACTGTTTCTCCCAACTTTTTCATTTCTTATGGTGACACGCGCTGATGGCATGTAGGAAAAAAAAAACCCTCTTTTGTTGTGTCCTCGCCAATAGATTAATCAACTGATATAACATGATCACCAACCCATACGAAACGTCGTGAGCACCGAGGGCCTTTCTTTTCAATCCATTTAGCTTATAAGCCCTTTTGGGACATAAAGAGAAAGAGCCCTATTACAGGACTATCACGCTAGAAGAATACTGAGGAGATCTTCCATTGCCTCAAGTCGTGTTGTCTGGGCTTCTAGCTGTGCCCTTGAAAATTGTCTACGATAGAAATATCATCATCATCACGAAGTTCCACATCTGTAACAGACATCGAAGATCAACCTCGGCCATCCTAATCCGTCCTTTGATAATTGGGTCAAAGTGGAGGCTCTCCTTTGCCCAGTTGTAGCCGAGTCGTTTGGGCTGTTCAGATAGGTCTGCTGTGGTCTATCTCTGTCGCACCGACCCTTCACTTTCACAAGCAGAGCTAAATATTCCAGTTCTTGGTGTCAAATGATGTGACCCATGAACTCTACTTGTCTTTTACGTATTGTTAGAGTTAACATTCCTTTGAGATTTGTCTCATGTAGTAAGATCTTTTCTTTGCCTTTCTTATCCATCCAAGGTACTCTCGTCATCCTTCTAAAAAATCTCATTTCAGCTTTGGTTTCCAGCTTCACTAATTGTCCAATATTCCCAAACCTTATATCAAAACTGACACAACGCATGAGGTAATTACTCAGCTAATCTTTGTATGTGCTCCTGCTGACGTTTCTGCATTTAAGTACAGTTTGCATTTGGTTGAAGGTGGTTTTGCAAAGGATATTTGTTTTCTTGATTTCATACAACACGTTTGCCATCTGATGAAATTGTAAAGACTATACCAAATATTTGAAACCTTCCACTTGTTTATTGCATTTTAGGAGGCATCTGGCAAAGACGTTTTTTCTTTCCAGATATTCTCATACGTTGGGTTTTTTATGTATTTATTTCCAATCCCACTGAGGCGTCACTTCTGACGACAACTTTTGAAGGTCAACATAACCAAACCGCGGTGGAAACAGCTAATACTACATGTGCGTGTATATTTGGTAACAATTTATTGTATCCATATTATACCCCCGCCCCTCTCCCGCTGTCCGTGCACTGATTCTTGAGGCACCCCATACTTTCCTGTTTGGCATTTGATTTAAACACACGTCATTGACCCAAAAATATTGCTGGCGTATAGTGAGAATATGGTTATAGGTTATAGGTTTGTTTAAGAGCTGATCCTCTCACTAGGTCAAACGACCTTTGAATTCCCCGACATGCAGTATATAACAGTTGCAAATAAATTATGGTAAAGTCTTACATAATGTTAAAGATTTACATCATTCATCAAAAGTGTACTTCCTGGTATGGAGCTCTTTATCAATGACAATCTTAAAGCTATGTATAGATTTTGAAGCTTTTGTCTCCAATTTGAGATTGCTCTAAATTTTCACAGTTCGAAAAACCAACGTATTTTGTCTTATTTGTGTAGAAGATCTCCTGACATAAATCTTAAATTTATCACCCTGAGTAAATATGCCTGAAACTGAAACCTTCGCAAAGCAATGCCATTATAAGTCATTATATATGCTGGCATGTTATGTTGGGTTCTTTTTTAATCTCAAAGCGGTATATGGCTGGTACCCAGTTCCACCGAAAAAGACCATAGCATACTAGAAAACAAAAAACAAACAAACATTTAGTTGAGCAAACAGAAAGACTTTGAAGTAGTTACAAAGGTTTTTTGAAAGTCATTTATTAGCCTTTTCTTTGACTTCATCACCTATACAGCCGTGTCAAAGTCCAATACATGTAAATCTACAATCATAAACCATAGAAGACAACGAAAAATTAGTAGCCTTTATTTTTGGCATGGTGCATTTCAATTACAATGTGATTCCTGACAACGCCATGGAAGTTTGCCTATGAGTTTCTCATTTCATCTGATTTCGTCTGAGGGGAAGAACCTATTTTTGAAGGAGTTAATTCTATAGTTTGTTTTCTATTTCTACAACAATATTCTCTAAACTGGTCATTGTGTTTCAGATAGACTACCATATATATGAACGAGTTAAAAATAGAGAAATAATGAACGAAATGGTCTGTATATGCTTTGGCCTCAAATCTGTACGCATTTGTCCCGAAATATGTAAAGTAAATAAGAACGGTTGAGACTACGTGATGAAAGTATGTTAGGGTAAAGAAGAGCGAGAGTAAAAACACCTGCATTAACACCTGATTTTCTTGATATTTCCTTGCGTATACCTTGTTCCTGGTCGATTTCTTTTCATCATCAACCTCGGCTGTGTCCTTTTGATTGACACCGGGAATGGCATCTTGGTCGTCTGTAAAATTAGACCGTTTAATTGCCTGTATAACTCTGGTGGATTTCTTTTGCGCATTCCACATGATGAAAAGGCATGGAACGACAACCACTTGGCAAAGCCGGAGAAGAATCACATTGTTCACAATGTCTATGTAAAAGCAAGGCAAATAAGTTCCAAAGTCATACAAATGAATATCATAAATTTCAAAAACATTAAACCTTGAGCATATGAAAGGTGAAACTGATAGTGCACAGCAGATGACGCTGTATCCCCAAATCAAACACATGACGATGTGAGTTCTAAGTCGGGTAAAAATATTTTTAAATGGTCGTGGCTTTACAACACACAGACATCGTTGGACGGCGAGGAATGTCGTCACAAGGATAATGACAGCTTGCGATGAAGACACCAAGAGCGGACATCTTTCAAAGAAAGGCACATTCCACTGGTCTATGAAGTCGCCTAAGGATTTAAAAAATCCAAAGACGAGATAAAAAAGATTCGAGACAGCTAGGTGAAACAACCCAATGGTGACCGTGTCGTTAAGACCCACTTTCACGAATACGACCAAACAGATAACGTTGCTTATCAGTCCAAAGCAGGTCAGCGTACATGTAATGGGGAAGTCAAATTCTTCGTTGAGTATAACGAAAAGCCGTGACGAAGAAGACATATAGGTCGGCAATTCAAAGTCGCCCGCATTATCATCATCTCTAGTATTGGAGTATAATTGCCAAAACGTCATGAGGGAGTGCACATAAGTTTCGTCAGTGGCGATTTCGGTGGATTTGGCAGTTGAACGTACCCATGGAGACATCATCTAAAATATATTAAAGGAAAACGAAGAAATGGTACGGCAATAGACTGAAATGGTTACAACAACAACAAAGACAACAACGACAACTACAGCTACAACCATTATTACTACTACTACTACTACTACCACTACTACAACTACTACTACTACTACTACTACTACTACTACTACTACTACTACTA
>JBCJKF010004130.1:0-11430 GCA_039654545.1 Plocamopherus ceylonicus
ACTTTTTTGTGGTTTTTTGTTTTTGTTTAGGGGGTTTGTTTGGTTTTTTTTGGAGAGATTATCAGTGTTTTTTTCATTTAAGCAAATGGCAGGGGGCGATGAGTGACTGTGGCTTTTTTATATATATATAAATCTGTGTGGACTGAGTGGAGTTTAGCTGAGTTGCGCAAAATCAAGGAAAACCTGTATGTAAATTATATTTATGTATATATACAAATTGTAAATAAATAAAAATTTTCCTTAAAATACAATGGCAATTTATATGGAAGTGTTTTGTTTTTTATAGTTTAGGCAAATAATAACAGTGTGCTACACTGCTGTGTATATAGAAATTGATACTTTAGTATAATGTTTAAATTTTTAATATTCTAGCTTCAGAGAAGATAACATACTATCACATACTTAAGTAAATGTTTGAATTTTTTACATTTTAGATTCAGAGAAGATAATATGCTATTACACCCTTCTGCTACAACTCTTCTCTCAGAAAAAGTTTTTATTCACAAGTGGAAGAAAAATTGGGAGGGATTGAATTTTCTCTTCATGCAATTACAGTTTTTAATAGATATTTTATTTGGGATAAAAGTAAAAAAAAAAAAAAGCAATTCATAAAGTACAGTTTTTGTTTGCTGTTTGTTCTTTGGTTTTGTTTTGTTTTTTTATTTTTATGGGGGGATTTTCTGGCAACCTCCCTAATTTTGAATTATCTGTATGTTTTAAAAATTTATATTCATTGGATTACATATAACAACAGATAATTCATGGAGGAATTCAGCTTTTAATCTTCCTTTGATTCTTTTAATAAACAGAAAATCTCTGTATTTGTCATGTCCATAACTTTGAGTTGTTCTATATTCTCATCGACACTTTTAAAAATATAACAATTTTGTATTAATATTCACTTCATTTAGCAAACAGAAATATAAAAGCAGTTTTTTTTATTTTCATGATTTTTAAAGAGAGCAGTTGAAAGATATCATTTTCCTTTGCTTTCCTGCAAACTTGTTGCGATAAGACATTGTAATCAACAATATTTTTTACTATACTCATAAGAAAACAAATTAAGTGTATCTACTCAAGAAAATACAAAGATATAAATGTGTAAACAGTTTAAAGGCTTCTAATTTTTTGTTTTGCTCTGTTATCATTAATTTTGTCCATAGAATTTTCACATTGAAGTTACAGATATACTTAGAAGACATATTCATTTTATTACAGTGTTAAAAAGTGCTGAAGTGATTGACTCTTGTTAATACTTTTACTTTTAATTTGCATCTTAAATAGTTAGTCTAGTCTTTGCTTAATTAGAGTTTTGAAATTAATAAATCGCTCTTCTTACCTCCATCTTAAAGAAGTTTATTGTAAGTTGATCCATCACCCATTCTAAATTCAATTATTTATTTAAGTTATTATTTCAAGTTTTCACTGTGAATAGCATGCTAACTTATATATATATATTTATTTCCATAGAAATGATTCACACCAGTGTCAAATTCCCCTTACCATCCAGAAAAGGAAACATTTCGACAGATAACTTGATTTGTCATTTTCTTTTTTAAGAACATTTAAAGAATCTGAAACCATTTTGACATTTCTTTCCTTCAAACAAACATTATTTTCACCTTTCATTTAATTTTTTTTAAAATTTGATTGCCTTTCCGTAGAATTCTGAAAGCTGAAAGCCTTGGAAGCATTTCGATTTTATACTCTTTGTTTTGCTTGACTTCCATGTTACTTACTGGTTTTTGTTATATTCACGTGACAGAAATTATGATATAATTGAAAAATCAACATGTCAGTTTCTTTTACCTATGAAGTACCTTGCAAAATCTAGGGACTTTTCATTGATATAAGAAAGCTAAATTAGCATTTAGATTTAGCTAATAATAATAAAATGTCTTTTTACAACCACCCCCTATTTTCAACCAAACTATCAACCAGAGTAACAGAAGTAAAGCAAAACAAGAACAACAGGCCTTCCAATGCATTCCTTCTATGTGTGTATATATAATACATGATGACCCCGTTGAAATGCATGCTTTTTGTGAATAAAATCAATTCATAAAATAAAAGTAGTATTGAGTTATTCAATCTACTTTTGTGATGTTGAGTATAATTTTAGGGGGAATCTTTTGAATATCTGTGTCATTGAAAGTTTGTCGTCTTCTCTTGGCTTATTGTTGTGATCTCTCGCCTTCGTTAAACAAAGAAAGATAGAAACGTGTATATATTCAAGTCAATGGTGTTTCTTGTGCTGTGCTGTACCGAAATCTAAATTTACAAGTACTGCCATGGACCATGTATGCATATTATGTACATTGTGACAGTCAACCACCATAGAGGGCCTGCCACACGTACGCCTCAGGCCCCAGGTGTGGTCACAGGTCTGACCCCCCGGGTTGGACCTCGGGCACGGCTTGGGGTTATTTTCACATCCACACAGTGAGGCCTAGCTTGAGGTTATTTTCACATCTACACAGTGAGGCCTAGCTTGAGGTTATTTTCACATCCACACAGTGAGGCATGGCTTGGGGTTATTTCCACATCCACACAGTGAAGCCTGGCTTGGGGTTATTTTCACATCTACACAGTGAGGCCTAGCTTGAGGTTATTTTCACATCCACACAGTGAGGCATGGCTTGGGGTTATTTTCACATCTACACAATGAGGCATGGCTTGGGGTTATTTTCACATCCACACAGTGAGGCATGGCTTGGGGTTATTTTCACATCTACACAGTGAGGCATGGCTTGGGGTTATTTTCACATCTACACAGTGAGGCCTAACTTCGGGTTATTTTCACATCTACACAGTGAGGCATGGCTTGGGGTTATTTTCACATCCACAGTGAAGCATGGCTTGGGGTTATTTCCGCATCCACACAGTGAGGCCTGGCTTGGGGTTATTTTCACATCCACACAGTGAGGCATGGCTTGGGGTTATTTTCACAACCACACAGTGAGGCATGGCTTGGGGTTATTTTCACATCCACACAGTGAGGCATGGCTTGGGGTTATTTTCACATATACACAGTGAGGCATGGCTTGGGGTTATTTTCACATCTACACAGTGAGGCCTAGCTTCGGCTTATTTTCACATCTACACAGTGAGGCCTAGCTTGGGGTTATTATCACATCCACACAGCGAGGCATGGCTTTGGGTTATTTCCGCATCCACACAGTGAGGCATGGCTTGGGGTTATTTTCACAACCACACAGGGAGGCATGGCTTGGGGTTATTTTCACATCGACACAGTGAGGCATGGCTTGGGGTTATTTCCGCATCCACACAGTGAGGCCTGGCTTGGGGTTATTTTCACATCCACACAGTGAGGCCTGGCTTGGGGTTATTTTCACAACCACACAGTGAGGCCTGACTTGGGGTTATTTCCGCATCCACACAGTGAGGCCTGGCTTGGGGTTATTTTCACATCTACACAGTGAGGCCTGGCTTGGGGTTATTTTCACATCCACACAGTGAGGCCTGGCTTGGGGTTATTTTCACAACCACACAGTGAGGCCTGACTTGGGGTTATTTCCGCATCCACACAGTGAGGCCTGGCTTGGGGTTATTTTCACATCTACACAGTGAGGCCTGGCTTGGGGTTATTTTCACAACCACACAGTGAGGCATGGCTTGGGGAAAACATGCAACCACCACCACCCGCCCCATCAACACACTCGGAACACGTGCGATATCGAATGATGAAATACTAAAGACGTGAAGAAGAAAAAAAATTTGATGATCATCGTATTACACTGGAGTTCAGAATCAAATTAGTGGTAAATTTGACGCTGAGTACGAATTCGATGTAAAAATGGCAATTTTCTTTACAAAATTGTCTGGGTTGTTTGGTTTGTTTGTTCTCTCTACGCCACTCCGGCTCAGGTCATACCCGACGGTAAATATCTGGCGGCGACAGATTTTCTCACACCGGGCCCTGCCGTCAGCGCGCCCCTCTGAATTTTGGTGTCGGTAGTTCAGTGGTGAGCACGAATCGAGAATGAGTTGACTGAAGCAGCGTTAACTATGGTCACTGTTTAGATGGATGACTGTTTGCATGGTCCGCTCCAAAAACCTCCGTTCATTGGCGTTTAACCCTTTTGCAAGATTATTTACACGAATTGCCTCCTTTTGCGGAGCTGCTCTGCGGCTGACGCTCGGGTTTCAGTCAAAAACCAAAAGACAAATTTTCCTTCGGGGATTGATAGATGTGTAAATAAATAAATGCCGTCCACACGCACCGATTTTCGGGAGGTTTGAGGACCCGGACCAGGCCCGCGGAAAGGCCTTAAGCCAATATTATCGGTATGAGTACTCTTCGAGTCTTTGACCATAGTTGCCCCAATATCGGGATGAACACGATCATCCTCCTCCTGATATGTGAGCAAATTGGAGTCTAACGAGTCAAATCATGCTCATTCATCATCATAGTCACCATCATCATCGTCATCATCATCACCATCATCATCATCATCATCGTCGTCGTCGTCGTCGTAATCATCATCATCATCATCATCGCCATCATCATCAAAATCATTGTTATTTTATTTCTTGTTTCGTTCTTATACTTATAATACAACTCGTATAATATCATGTCTTGCTTTTTGCTTCCACCACCTGGGTGAAAATTACCATGGTTGTAAAAACAAGGCACACGACAAGGAGGTGCCTGATCTGAATCAGCCTAAAGAACAACAAATAGAGCACCGGTGGTGTTATGGGAACTGGGAACCCACGACTGGATCTAGACAGGGCCAGCCTGAAAAGCCTGTCTTCAGTAATCGGATCAACGTACATCTAGGCATTTTTACACGCTTGGGGTCACTCCGTCTAGGAAGAGTGGTCTACGTCCCTTAGGGAAAGGGGTGGGGGGGGGGGAGTATTCTGGAGATCGTTGGCAGAAGTATGCACTTCACAGAGGAGTAAATAGACTGTACTTCAATTAAAAGACAATCTACATGCAGTAGCTGTAATAGTAGCAGCAGCAAGAACAGTAGAAGCAGTGACAGTGATAGTGATAGTAGTCTAGTCGTGGCAATCGTCTCAGAGGAAGTGGCGGCAGCAGAATTAGATCAACTAATCTGAGTCTTAGTCTTCATAATAGCTAACAAACTCAGATCGCTGAATATTATTGTCAACGCGCCTGCTAGTCAAACTAATTGACTAATTGTCAGATCATGATACTTTTGAGCCCCCAAAATACTTTAGAACAGTAACTTTTCCATTAGAGTAATTTTGGAATATTTTACCAATTTGGAAATGTAAAATGTGCATGCAATACAAAATTTACTGTTAAAACATTTACACGATAATCTGGATAGTTTGACCTGCCTAATCTAAGGAAGCGCTTTGCAGGTGTTCAACAGACCTTTTAAGGTAGCTGGACCCCATGATATATGTTAAATTGATCCAAAAAAAAAATAATTTTTTTTGCCTCTATGTATACTCATATCATTTCTTATCAATAATAAAAAGAACAAATGATGAAATAATGTTTAGTTCATATTCTAGAGTATATTTTGTATACCTGCCCTGTGTCAAATTGTCCCTGACAACGGTTGTTTACATTGGTGGCCACCCAATTATCCACATAAATATCAAGTTGAAACTTAAAATGCCGATAATTAATGAAACTAGAACCTTGAGAAGTGAAACTACCACAGTACTTAATCATGTATCTTGAACGAAGTTCCCAGCTAGTCTTTTGTCTTTTTTGTCCATTTTCTCGTTTTCTTATTTTCGGCTTCTCCCACCATTCTTCAAAACATGATTGTGAATGAACCAATAATGATAACTGATTGAAACTTGGTACACTTGTTGTCAGAATAATGCTGCATGTCCTAAATTTCAATCAAACCCTCTATCAGTAAAACTGTCCTTCCTATGGTGATAATTCATAGGTAATTAGGCTGACTTTTCATCTCTATTCTAAGTATCATTTTTTCACCTCAATAGAAAATACATTTTTTGTTCCGTTGCCGTTGCTTTAGGTTCAAGACATGAGTTATATATTGAAGAAGATACACTGAAAGTTTCATGCAAAAATTGTGAAAGGTTTCTGAGATATAGTGTTTTAAGTAATACCTGTATATTTCACTTGCGGCGGCCATATTGGATACCTAATTTGCATATTCAATTTTTTTGTACGTAAAAAAATTCCTTTTCATTCATAGTTTACCTATATATGGGTAAAGTAAAACATAGTTGCAAAGTGTAAAAAAAAAACCCACCATATTTTGGGGTCCAACTACCTTAACGGTTAGGCTATGTCAAGTGCATGTTGGTGCAGAACTCCCATTGCGTTAAAGCGCATTCGTAATTGCAGTTGAAGGTCTCTCCGAAAACCCCTTGACCTAGAGTAAAAATGAACAATCCCACTCTCCTGATCCCTGGAAGTGTGCCATGAGCTTATTCTACAAATCAGTGTGAAAGTTTCAGCTTTTGACGGGAGAGACCACAAAGTTGCACACCTCACTGAATGTGTAAAGCTAGCCGCACTTGCATAAAATTCTGTTTCCAAATGCAGTAACAAAATAACACAGTGGAGAGTCCAATACGACGAACGAACTACAAAATGAATTTTATTTAAAGTGCACATCAATGCATTCACTTAGGAGGACAATACAAAAAAAAAAAAAAAGTATAGACGCTTTACTATTTTGTTTCGTTGTTGTTCTTTCATCAATTACGCACCAAGAACATCGTATTCGCCCTCAACATTACTTTATTTATAATAACATCTTTAAAATATTGATAATGTAGAAGTATGCGTCATGACGTATGTACACGAACGAATTAGATGAACCTACTGTTTTATGGCAGACGAGTGACGTTTTAGCGGTAGGCGTGCGGGCAGACATATCTTTATATGAAACACGCAGAAACATGCGAACACAGACACACAAAGAACCGTCATCATCTGGTGTAGTGTTCGTCGCAGCTTCCTTGAAGGACACTCTTCTATGAGGTCTTCGTCCAGCGTTCTAGTCCATCCTATGACTAGAAAGCCTCTCCCTTGGGTGCAACATTAATGCAGTAATTCTCTAGAAAACATTTCCGTCATGTGGGAATGCCTCTGATTTTACTGCAACATTAGAGAGATGTTTGGGTTGCTGTGGGGGAGGGGGGGGGGAGCATATGGGCCTCGGGGAAGGATGGATCAGTTTGATGCAGACCGACCCGGAGTAAATATTTTGGTGGCTATCTCCCATTCATGCATCGTGTTACAAACGGGGTCACTTGCCATCTAGAAGGGCCGAGTACTTTTTGTACACAAAAGGCAATAGAACATCCTGGGGGGTTATCGCGGTGCATTTTTTGGGGCACAATGGCCATCGTTATACTGTTTTTGAGAGATGATTTTATTTTCCCTGCACATCATCTCTCCTTTTTACTACATTTTATTATCATTATCATAGCATATTGTGTTACTATTGTAAATGCTTCTTTTCCTCCTTGGCACCCCTTTTTCCCCTCTCTCTTCACCCCGAGATGACCCAAGTGGTTTGCAGAGTGTAAATCTATCAATCAATCTATCAATCAATCAATCAATCAAGCTTCCGTAACTCCAGCTTCCACTCAGTCAGTGACGTATTGACTCCGCCATTACGTCTCTTGATGTGGCCAAAAATGGTTTGTTGTTTTTTGGGGGTTTTTTGTTGCTTTTTTTCCTCATCATGTTGGCTTACATGAACCTGTTTTCTGTAATGCCAGAATTGAAGCATTTGTTCTTTTCAGTGCCCAGTGGCAGCCGCTAAAATCTTTCGATAGCAATTTAACTCGATTTTTCTGGTCCTTTTCTGATGGTCAATGATTCGTAGCCATGTGATGCAATAGTAAAGAGCAATGTTCTAAGAAATCTGAGGTTGTTGTGCTATTGTCATTTCTTTGTTTTGTTTTTTTTCAATTGGTGCACTTCTTATTTTTGCCGTGGCAATACGTCTTCTACGTCATTACTTGTATAATGAGTGAGTCCAAAAATTCACATCTGTCCATATTCTCTTTGGTCTCAATTTCTATTGTAATCTGTGGCTCGTTTGATGTTTTATCTGTTTTCATTATTTTGGTTTTCTTGAACACAGACCCCAGAGAATGTTCTATATATAGAAACGGAAAAATGCATTCAATTTCTGGCTCGCATTCCCCGATTCTATTTTAGGCTCAAGCCTTGAAATGCCATATATATTTTTTTAATTCATGTGGACCTTACCTATGTAGTCAGATATAGCTAAAGTCAAAGTCAAATGAAAAAAAAAAAAAAAGAAAGAAAGAAACTGCATGCACACGTCCCATTTTTTCTTGTACTTTCTCCAACTTGAGCATCCACTGTAACATTTTATTTAGAATTGCCTACAAAATAGATCTAGGCCTTATATCATACTTTAACATTCATGCATGTCAATGTGTGATTTCTGTGTTTAATTTTTCTTATTTTTTGTTGCTGGTGTGTGTTTTGGGTTTGTTTGTTTTTTGTTTTTGTTGTTGTTTTTGTTTTGTTTTCTGTTTTGTTTTTGTTGTTGGGGTTTTTTTAGTTGTTCTTGTTGTTGCTGCTATTGTTGTTGTTTTTGTCTGTTTGTTTGTTGGCTGAGGTTGTATGCGGGTGAAACACAAGTGTATTTAATTTTGATTTGGTTTTGTTTTTTATTGTTGTCTGTTAGGCGGAGCACGGGGAGTTGAGAGGTGTTGTTTTGATAGGCCTAATTTCATTCTGCATTGTTTTGTGTGTTTTTTCTACTTGTTTTGCTTCGTTGTTTTGTTTTGTTGTTTGTTCGTTGTTATTTTTCGTTTTGCTTTTTGGTTTGTTTTTTGGGGTTTGTTTTGTTTGTTTGTTTGTTTTTTTGGTTATTGTTTTTTTTGGGTTTTGTTGTTGTTGTTTTGTTGTTGTTGTTGTTGTTGTTGTTTTGTTGTTGTTGTTGTTGTTTGTTTGTTTTTTGTGTTTTTTTTTTGGGGGGGGTGTTGGTTTGTTGTTTATTTGTTTTGTTTTTTGCTCTTGTTGTTGCTGTTTTTGTTAAATTTGTGTGTTTCGTACAGTGGTCTAGCTCCATTGTCAATTCAGAAAAAAAAATATTCTCAATTACTTTCAAAAATATGATACAAGCATTACGTTGTGCCATACGCCTTTGAAGTAAATTTGAGACATATAAAGCTTTTTACCTTCATTCTTATCCTAACCTTAACATTAACATTAACGCACGAGTCCGACATAGGTTCGAACGTAAGCCCAATGACGTTTGCACTTAAAAAGCCAGATAATTTGGGAAGTAGGCCTACATATTGTGTAAGCACGTCATGTATTGCAGTGTAATAGCATTAGGAAATATCTTGTTTGCTGTATCCCCTTTCTTTCATGACCGGACATAACCCCAACGTCGTAAACTGCTGCTTAATATCATTATGGAACTCGGTTAGTTTATATCGTGTGCTAGACTGGTCGTCGGCCCTTTCAAGTGTACACTGGGCACCGCACCGCCGTGAGGGTCCGGTCCAACAGTAACAATCCGCTGGACTCCCCAAGTTCCAATGACCAGAGAAACGCGACGGTGTAGCCTACATTATTATGGGTTTGTTTTTTTTTAGGTAAACATGCCGGAGCTTGAGTAAGTTGAAAAGAGCGTGATATAGCAATTGACCACCTTTAGACCAAATCATGAAAATCTGGTTTTGTTCAATAGCATAACACTTCTTATAAACTATGATCTACGAGAAAGTGGTAAAACTTACAACCTTTTTTTTTTCCTTCTATTTTTCTATACCCGTTCCGAAGGCATATGAGGAGAATCGACATCCCATGTCTTCGAGCATAATAACAGAGAAGGTGAAATCAAATCAATGTTGGCCAAAGTTGTACTTGTGGCATTTTTAAACAAAACCCTCGAGCGGTGATATAATGAGCAAAGAGGGCGCTCTTTGGTGTCGTTTAAGTACGAGATAGCAATAAAAACGACGACGTTCCCTTTTTAGAAAAGTGTCCTATTTCTGTTACGACTGGCTCCTTTGATGTTGGCTTTCTTTGTCGTTGAAAGCAAGACATACAAGTAATCATCATATAATCGACCCGGCATGTCACAATAGTGAATGAAATCATCCATATTTTTGTTCGTTGTTTTTTTAACAGGAAAAAGAACTATTTTTGTTGCTGTTTTATACGTGGCCATCTCGCTGGTCACAAAAACAAGTGTCCATTTCCATCATTCTCTCGTTTGACTTCTTTTCAGTCCATGATATTCTCATAATTCCTCTGATGTACCACTACCACAGTTCTGCTGCTTCAAGTCTTATTTCGAGGTCTTTTGTCAGCATCCAGCATTCACATCCGTACAGAAGGGTGGACCATATATAGGCTTTCAGAGTGATGATTTTGGTGTTGAGTCTTATATTTCTGTTGGTAAAGATGGACTTCATTTAGGTGAATGTGTCTTTAGATAAAGCGATTCTCTTCTGTATTTATGTGTCGCATCTGGCGTCTGGAGTTATTGTGAAACCCAAGTTTTTAAAGGTGCAAACTTGTTTTATTCTTTATCCTTTGCATAAAATGTTACATACAGGCATGTTTGACTGTATTGAGATTACCATGTACTCATGAACACACAACAACATAACAATATACAATTTAAGACCATGAATGACACCTAAAACACAGCAAAAATAATAGTCCATGAAACATACGACCGACAGACAGACTATTGTTGTAAAACAAATAGCCGTGCGAGTAATTAACCTAATAACAGTTCAAGCAAAGAACTATTTGAATTGAGTCTTAAGAAGAAACCCAAGCGGACACTTAGCCGGCATTAGCGAGGTATTATGTTGTTTTTCACCTCAAATATTTACCCTAGCCAAGCGTTCCTTTCTGTGCCTACCGACGGCGGGGTAAGTTTAAATGACGCAAGTCACGGCCCTGTTCGCCCTGTTCGCCCTAGACATTGTTGAACGTAAGGATTGGACGAGGCTGGCCGCGCTGCATTGCTCTTTTACAGCGTTCATTAGTGGTCGTTCCGCGGTTAAACCACCAACCAACCAACATCCTAGAGTTACGGTGTTCAGTAACAGAGGAGAGCTGCAGCATCTTGATTGGATCCTGGACGGATTCGCGACCATCATCAGCCCGGTTGAAAGATGCCATAATTTGAAGGTTATTGTTTTGTTTGTTTGTTTGTTTGTTTATCTTAGTTTTGCATGTTTTTTGTTGTTTTGTTGTTGTTTCTTCTTTGTTTTTGTTTGGTTGTAGGTCTTGGGTTCTCTGTGGGCAAAAACTGCTTGTTTCTGTTGTATTTTTTTTATTTTTGGTTTTGGTTTTTGTGTTTTATTTGTTTTTAGTGGGTTTGTTTTTGTTTTGTTTTGTTTTTTTGTTTTTTTGTTTTGTTTTGTGTTTTTTTTTTTTTTTTTTTTGGGGGGGGGTGGGGGGTGCGTTTCTTTCTGGTTTGGGTT